>VDFB02000015.1:575013586-575066009 GCA_007258455.2 Sequoia sempervirens | reverse complement strand
GATGTTGTTCTTAAGTCTATTTGCTTTATGTCATGGTATAATCTTGTTTGTGTACTGGAGTTTTGGCATTGTGCATTGTACTTGAGACAATGGTGGTGTCATTTGAAGCATGATATTTCCTATGGGGATGTGTAGATCATGGTGTCATGATAAGTTCCTGATTTAGATGATTGGAGCTTTAACAGTGGTCTAGTAATTCTTTGTGTATTGGGTGCTTTTGATTACTTGCTTGATACTTCATGATAGTGCAGTAATGCAGATGGAGTTTAGCATGAGATGATCGGTTGCTAGTACTCATGGATACATGAAGAATAAGGTGAGGATGTTTTTCTCTTATGAGAGATGTGTTGCTGCTTGTTACTCTTGTTAAAGTTTATTAGTAGAAAGTCCGAGAAGCCTACACCTAGGTTGAAAGTGAGTTCAATAAGAGATCTATGAGGAGATTGCTCTCAGATTAGTCATGATGGCTTATATATCTTGAAGGAGTATTCTTGTTCCCACTCTTGGTCTACTCGGCAGTTTATCTGAGAGGTATTTGGCTCATTATATCTTTTAGATGTATTTAGGTTCATTTTCATGATATGGATCTTGAATTACTGTTTAAACATTTGTTCTGGAGGATTCATAGTGGAAGTTGTACAGGCTGTATTATCTCCTTGAGCTTTTTTGGTATGTCATTTACTGATGAGAATTGGTAGGAGATAATGTATGGGCTGATTTCCTGAAATGGGAAATGTTTTAGCTTGATTTTTTTTGAGAGGTTTGCATCCATGTTTTTAAATTTGGTTTGATCTTGATGATTGAATGGATGGATGTTGTTAAGATTTTCTTTTGGGATGTGAAGAAGATCATTCTCGACATAGCTGGCTATTAGAAGTGTATGTAGGAGGATGTTTCTACAGGAAGTTAATGGGCGGTGTTTATTTTTGTGGCCGTGAAGGTTTGTGATGAGAGAAATGTTTCTTGTAGCAGTTTGTTGCAGGTTGCTCATGTCATTGTGGATATTTCCTTGGTACTATAGGGTTACATTTTCTATGTGATGGTATTGGTAGGCTTGCAATGCCTTCTAATCTTTCAGATCTGGATTTCTCAGGTAGTGGGAGTTCCTGTATGTGTCTTATCTTCTTCGATTGGTTGACACTGGAACTTGTATTTGTTGTTAATGGATTGGCAAAAGTTTACTAATGGTGATACCTTTAAGGTATGTGAGATTGGATGGTATAGCATGAGCTATGGGTGCTATTTTCAGTAATGTGGGTTATCAGTTGGATGGAAGCAGTCAGACTGATTGTTGTTCTAACTTGTGTTGTTTATCTTGTTTCTGGAGAATGACTTCACTGTTGTGTTCTGTTTGAAGCTTTGAAGTTGATATTTCTTCTGTATAGCGTTTTGAGCATAGTGAAGTGGTAGCAGTATCTTGTTGGAGGTATCACTAGGATCTTTTGCTTGTGTTTTTTGGAATGGTGCTTATACACCTTGGCTTGGCATCTTTCTTCCACACGTGGAAGATGACAGGATTGTTGTCTGAATGGTGAACATCTTGGATGTTGGAGCTGAATTCTTGATGGAGCATGAGAGCATGTTTAAGGTCTATGTAGTTTCTTGGAGGCTGTGATCTATTATTTTTTAGTTGCCTTGTTGGACAGTGAGTTGCAGTTGGATGCCTGGTCTTTGTTGCAGATTTTCTTGTGGACTGTTATCTGTGGAATCTTGTTGATTGGGTGTCTTGAGTATTGTAGGGTTTGAACTGGTGGAGCTAGTGTGGTCTTAGTTCCTAGTTGCTTTGAAGGTGCCTGTGTGATCTTCGTCAAGTGGGAGATTGTTGGAATATATGCCTCAATATCACAGGCTGAAACCTCTAAGAAAGCATAGTCGCTGTGACATTCCTGTTGTCTGGCTGACTGGTAGTTTACCTTATGTTTTGCTCATGTCGCCAAGACAATGCTATTATCTTTCCAAAGGAATCTATCACTATGACTTATGGCCATCATTGTAACTTCTCATTTTGTGGAGAACTCTAGCTGACAGGCCATTCAATCGGGCGTCAGTGAGATTCATAGTGACCGGGGGCTTCGGAGTGACTTCTACACTCGGGAAGAAGTCCCAGCGACATTAGAAGGTCTTACTAACAAGGATACACATTGAAGTCATTGCGGTAACCTATGTGGGCTTGGTGAGAAGTCTTACTGAAAGTAACATGTCTCGGCGACAATGTTGGAGCTTTTAGGGAAACCCTTGGGTGATTGGTAAGAAGTCTTACCGATAGTGATATGTCTCACCGATAGGCATACATTTGGAGACTTTGGTGTAACACATAAGGATTCGATATGAAGTATTGGTGAATGTGGAAAGTCTCACCGATAGTGGAACACATCAATGTGACTTAAAGGCTTCAATATGAAGTCTTGGCGAAAGTAGTAAGTCTGGCCGACATGTTTAAATCGGGGTGACTTGGAAACTATGGGGTGATGTCTTGGCGAAGAGCTTTGGTCTTGCCGATAGGTGAAAGGCTTCGGAGTAACATAAGGTTGTCAGCAGAAAGTCTTGGCGAGATTAGCATGTCTTCCCAAAAGGAATAACTCATCATTGTGACTAAAGACTTCAATATGAGTCTCTCCGAATAGCGAATGTCTTGCCAAATGGAAACCTCATCGGTGTGACTTATGAACTCGACATGATGTCTTGGTGAAAGACAAATGTCTTGTCGATTGAGATGTCTTCGGAGTGACTCTTGGAAAACTGAAGTCTTTAGGGTGAAATGTAAATATCACTATAACCTCTTAGCGATAGAGGGATGTCTTTCCTACAATAACATGGGAATGACTTATGAGCTCAATGTGATGTCTCATCGAATGGTGATTGTATCGCCGATGAGAATGCTAAAATCGGTATGACTTGTGGATATTGGTAAAACCTCTTGCCAATGGAGACAACTCTTGGAAACAACATGTAATCGGATCTTGTGGCATCAGGGAGACACTTCTAGTGTCTCACTGACATGCGACACAAGTTGATCGATGTTGACCGAGTGAAGGCTATCTGACATGGTGTGATGTGGACATCTAAGAAAGAAAAAGTGAACCATTTGCTGAACCATTTCTATGTGGAAGTTGGAAAACTAAAGCACAAGGAAGTGGAAACATCAGAGGATGCTGGGCTGGATGACTAGTGAGTTCTAATCCGGCAGTTGGAAAAGAACAATTCTATAGAGCCTACAGAGAACAAATGTATATAGGAATGCATTGGACATTCTTAGGTTGAGAAAAAAAAAGAGCCAAGAGCCAGAGAGATCGATAGAGAAAGGCCGAGTGGCTGGCTGACAGGCCGAGGCCATGAGGCTGAGGCAGAGAGTGAGAGAGGCAAAGTTATGCTGCTGGAATCTCTCCTAATCATGAATGCCATGTTTGATCTCTCAAGGATAGTATGTTACCAGTTGTATCCAGAATGAAAAAAGATGAATATTTGAAGAGGCTATGAGCCTGAATTTGTATTGTAACCATTTCTGTTGCTAAATAATACAATGGTTCGATCTTTGGAGTGTGGGGTTTTTTATCCGAAAGGATTTTCCCCACGTAAATCTTTGTGTTCTGGTTTTCTGTTTCATCTTTCATGTATGTTGGTTCATGTAGTAGAATTTTTTAATGCTTGCTGTTGAATTTACATGTTATTCTCTCAGATGGATCAATGTAGGAAATAAACTGTGTTTGTTCTGCATTGGGACATAGTTGTCTGTGTCTTTGAGGTAACCTAATTGAAAATTGAAAGTTATCGAAGGCACTACTGCATGGAGTTTCACTAGATTTGTTGCCAAATTTCCTTACATCATAGACTTCTACATGTGCTTTCAAGCTCTGTATGGAGGTGGGTTCATGTCATGGCCGATGATATTTTGCCATAAATGCACTCAGAAAATGACACTGTAGCTCAACACCAATATTATGCAAACACAATTTGTAACCACAATTTTGGTTTTCAGAAATAGGTAAGGATTTCAAATTAGGGAGATTTGACAAGGGAAATAATCAAATAATGGTGAGGTAAGATAAGTTATTGAATTGATAAAGGATAATATTAGGTACTATTCCCCCCAGTAGATTGGTTGAACCATACACGGGGCAACACACCATTTGAGAAAAGAGAACACATAATATTTAATAAAAAGAAAAAGGAAATCAAGATAAAATGTGTTATCGATCACCATGAATGAGATGCTAAGGTGGAAATAGTAGTTACAGTGAAAATCTAGGAGAAAGATCCGATATGTGAAGTAGTACATGAGTTGATGAAAAATAGGATGATTGCACGTGCAGAGAGGAAAAATTGCAACCGATAAAAAATAGGAGATCGACAGAGAGTACACACTAGAAATATTGATGTGATAGAAAGCAATCATGGAAAGGAAAGCCATGAACCAAAGTGTCCGAAGACAAGATAAATGAACAAGGGCAACCACATATGATAGCAGGACCCACGGTAGATGGTTGCCAAAAATAACATGTACCAAGCAACATGTGTACAAAAGGATAATGCGGCAAGACATGTTAGACAACAAACAACCAAGGTGGAAAGGTGAGCATGTGGATTAGATCATTCCTAGAGAATGAAGGGACTTATAAGCACAACATGAAGTACATGAGTGATGGGACAAGGTTGTAGGTTCCAACACAAACTAATTCCTGTCAAAGAAGCGACAAGAAGGCACAAGGCAAGAGAGGACAAAACACCAACACCATGGAAGTAAGGAGCTAGATGAAATGAAAACATGGATCAGTAGCTAGGGTCCAAAGGAGATAGTTAACTCCTATCAAAAATAGGACAAGAAGGGCCAATTGCTCTATTTTTGTTTTGTTTTGTTATTTTTTTCTCTTTTTCTTTTCATTTTTTTTTAAATTTAAATTTTATTTTTTTTAAATTTTCATTGTACCTAAAAGGTACCTAAGGAGGCAACAAGAAATTTTTCAAGAAGATGGAGTTCCTTAGAAAAATGGAAATAAAATCATCCTTCGAAAGAGGTTGCTTATATAACTTCAAATGATGACCATTGACGATGAGGGCCATGCGATTAGAATCCACAGTGTGAAGCTTAACAACACCATTAGTGTAGAAAACCTTAATCTCATAAGGTCCTAGCCACTGAGTGTGAAGCTTTCCTTTGAAATCCTAGAAGTAGGAATCATACAAGAGGGCCCAATCACCTGGCTAAAAGGATCATTGTAAGATGAAGCGATCATGCCAAAGAGCACACTCTTTTTTAATTGTCTCTGCATGAAAAAGAGCTTCCTAGCGCAATTCATCTAAGGAGTTTAGTTGAGCAATATGTTATTTATGTTCATCAGAAAGACTCATACCTAATTGGAGTGCAGTGCAAAGAGTTTTCACCTCAAACTCAATAGGAAGAAAAACACTCTTACCATAAACAAGTTCATAAGGGGTCAAACCAATGGTGGTCTTCCATATTCTATGATAGGCCGAAACAGCTTCAAGAAGTCGCACGACCCAATCGCGCTTATGAAGAGCAACTGTCTTGGTAAGCATATTTTCACACTCTCTATTGGTGACCTCAATTTTCCCATTGGCCTAAGGATGATACAGGGAGGACTTGCGATGTTAGATTTCATACACTTGTACCAAAGCAGAAATGAGCTATGATGTAAACTGAGGTCCTTGATTTGTGACTATCTCTCGTGGAACACCAAATCTTGTAAAGATCTCAGAATAAAGGATGTTAGCTACCTTTGTATCCCTTTCATGTTATAAAGCAACAAATTCAACCCACTTAGTTACATAATCTATACATACAAGAATATATTCCTTGTTCCGTGATGGTGGATTGATGGGTCCAACAAAATCAAGCCCCCACTTTTCAAAAGGATCAATAGATAGATGAGGGTGCAAGGGAATTTCATCAAAGCATGTGGGATGACCCATGCATTGAAATTTGTCACAATGATGAACATAACACTTACAATCCTTGTGGATTATAGGTCAATAGTACCCTACAGTAAGAATCTTGGCAGTAGTTCTTTGGGAAACAAAGTGTCCTCCACGAGGTTCTATGTGACATGCACGAAGTATGTGGAAGACATCATCTTTAGATACACATCAACACATGAAATTGTTGATCCCAATATGGAAGAGAAATCCATTGGTCCAAGTATATTGACCATTGAGTCCCACCAAATTTTGACCTTCCCTTGAATAAAAATGTGATGGAAATTGACACGTAACAAGATAGTTTTCTATATCAGAAAATCATGGGCTTTTTGTTGAAATTCCAAAAAGATGCTCATTTGGGAAAGCATCATCAATTGGAATTGGATCATCTTGTTGTTGTAACTTGGACAAAAAGTTTACAACCACATTTTCATGACTAGGCTTATCAAGTATAGTAATGTCAAATTATCAAAGAAAAAGAAACCATCTAATTACTCTACTAGTTACAACAGGTTTATTCATTAAAAATTGAATTTAAAAATGATCAGTATGAACAAACACTTTATACCTAGTGATATAATGACAAAACTTATTAATTACATAAACAACTGCTAAAAATTCCTTTTTAGTTACTATATAGTTTACCTATGCTCTAGTGATTTTTTTGCTGATATAGTAGATGGAGTAGAAAATATTATCATCTTTTTTACCAAACACAACCCCCATAGAACAATCTGAGGCATCGGTATGGATATGAAAAGGTAATTCCCAATTTGGACCTCTAAGGACAGGTGTAGTTACAAGTTTGGTCTTAAGGGTTTAAAAGGATTCTTGACATTCTGGGATCCAAGAGAAAACAACAACTTGGCTAATAAAGCAAATAGGGACAAGGTAATTTTACTAATGTTTTGGATGAACCTTTGATAATACCTTGCATGACCTAAAAAACTTTGGACATCTTTTTGACTGGTGGGTATAGGTAAGTCCTTAATAATTTGTATCTTTTTGGGGTCTATCGCAATACCCTTAGAAGAAATATAATGACCAAGTACAATCCCTTTTGTCATGAGGATATGACACTTTTCATGACTTAAAGACAAATTAGTATCAATGCATCTTTTAAGAACCTTTTCTAATTTTTCCTTAGCTTCATCATAAGAATCACCATATACAGTAAAGTCATCCATATACACCTCAACACAATCATGAACTAGATCTGCAAAAATACTCAAGATTGCCCTTTGAAAAGTAGCAGGGGCATTACACAACCCAAAAGGTAGCACATTATAGGCAAAAGTACCCCAAATGTAGTCTTGTCTTGGTCTTCAAGTGCAATGCGAATATGATTATAACCATTGAATCCATCGAGAAAAGAAAATAACTTTTTAGTTGCAAGAGTGTCCAATACTTGATCAATAAACGATAAGGGGAAATGATCCTTCTTAGTAGCTTTATTAAGTTCTTTATAATAAACAAAAATTCTCCACTTACCATTTTTCTTGGGAACCAAAACTAGAGTAGAGACCCACTAACTATCTAAAATAGGATATATAAACCCAACATTTAATATTTTTTGTAACTCATCTTTAACTATTTCACACAAGACAAGATTAAGCCATTGTTGTGGTTGCCTAACTGGATGACTACCTTCTTCAATGCAAATATGGTGGGTGCAGGTGTCAGGATGAATGTCATGCACATCTTGGTATTCCAAAGAAAATGAATCTTTATTTGTTGTAAGCATGACAATAAGGTCTTGGATTTGTTCATTGGTTACTTTTGGATTAATATTAAGTATGTGATTAGGAAGAAATTTGATGGGTTCTGATTGTGTAGGTGAGTTAATGGCTAGTACTTGTGAGGTGGATGCCATATCACTAGAATTTCCAAAAGATAAAAATGAACTATACAAACAATTATGAGGTAGCAACTGATGCAATGTGACAAAATGTTGAACAAATCATGAGCTACCTACCAATGGAGAGTTTCCAAAGGGACATTGAGTATTTATACCTGAATGGAGAACCATGCTTTCAAAAATTTCTTTAAATGTATACCTATTCTAAAGGAAATTAACAAGAACATTATCATTAGTGGGCTCTTCCATATCTAAGGCTTGATAAATTGTAAAGTTGGGCAATGACTCGTCTAAGTCACTATCAACCCAAACTGGATCTTCCGTCTCCAACAAGGGTTGCACTGGTGGGTATAGAGTCAACCATTTCTCATTCTCACCATTATAAATAACCATGTTTCTTGACTGAAAATTGATGAATGAATCCACAACTACTAACCAAGGTCGTCCCAAAATTGAGGGGTATCCCCCAGCTTAATCTTTGGCTGCAAAATTACAAAATCAGTTGGGTATTCCCACGAATCAATAGAAAGGATTACATCTTCAATCATACCCTTGGGTTTGACCAAAGATCAGTCTGCTATTTGAAGAAATGTGGGAGTAGGTCTAAGTCCCTCTAGTGAAAATCTTTCCTTTGTTTCATTTGTCATAACATTAATTGCAACACCCAAATCAACAAGGGTATTAGGAATACTTAATTTACCAATAGATACCTTAATGATAGGACTCCCTGGATTTGAGTACTTTAGAATGGTTATGTTATCGAACAAAAGGTCTACCAATTATCCAATAACCTAGATGGTCTTCGGGTCTTTCTTCTTCTTTTTCTTCCAAGTACATAGATCTTGAATTGTTTTCGTATAGAAGGGAATGTCCTTGATAGCCTGCAACAAAGGTATCTTGATGTTACCATTGCATAACTCATTAACAAGATCAAATAGAGGTTGAGAGACTTCCCTTTGTATTGGTTTAGACTGAAATCATTTGAGAAAGGGAGGTTCTTTGACTAGCTCCGCTTTATATTCTTCATTAATTTTTGTAATGGTGGGCCCCTGAAGATCCTTTCCCAATCTTAATTGAACTCCATCTAATTCTACTATATTTACATGATAAGTGGGGTAACCTGTTGCCTCATTATTGTACATAGGTTGTGTTTCCTTATTGTTGGGTTTGGGGTTCGATTGGACTAGAATTTGTGTAGGCTTCGATGGCTGTATTGGACTGGTTGGCTGAGCAGATGATGATGGTATGGCCGAAAGAAATTGTTGTCATTGTTGGTATGGGTTGATCATGGGAGGAGGTGGAAATTGTGATTATTATGGATATTGTTGTTGGAATAGTGAAGGTTGTGGGTATTGTGGCCTCCAAGCTTGTTTCCATGACTGTTAAGCATATTGATATTATGGAATCCATTGAGGGTACGAGGGGGGTTGTTTCCAACCCTCGTACCATTCAGGTTGATTTGAAAAAAAATTCGGTTGGCTAGGTCCCGAAGCAAGATAATCATTCATCATGCTAAGGTGCATTACTCAAGGTGGAAAAGGTCACCTAGGGGACATGTAGTAGACAGGTTCCTCAAAATATTCCATATCAGGCACACCTACAGGAAGAGGCCTTGAGGTAGAACTTCTACTAAATTCTTCTAAGGATGAAATGTTTGTCCTATTTTAAGGGCAACCCTCACTACCATGTTTCTTGTGACAAGTTGGAAAAAACAAAACCAAGGCCTTTTCGACTTCCTCTTGCTTCCTACGGGTATAAAGAGTGTCTATCTATTTACCCATATGATTTAACAAATCCATTTTAAGATCCTCAAGTAAATTTCCTATTTCATGCTTCGTTATACTTGTTGCATTACCTGGGGCATAACACTTACTTGGATAGTTCCTTGAACATTGAGACCTTGAATAGTTCCTGCAAATATCATAGATATCGTTAAAGTCCATTTTAGAGATATTCCCTTTACTTATTAAATTTAATGCTTCCATAGTATCATCTCTTATGCCTCTAAGAAACAAAATTTTAACATCCTCATTTAGACCCAATTGGTGAGATCATTGAAGACTGAACTTGAAGCATTCGAGGTAGTCTTCCACGGAATCGTCTTCCTTTTGTGTCATGTGGAAGATTTCATCCCAAACCTCCTTTGTTTTTCAATACTCTTGGTACTTGGTTCAAAATAATTCCTTCATGAATTCCCATATCCTAATATTTTTGAGGTTCATGAACCAACACAGTGCTGCATCCTTTAATGTGGCTGGGAATAGTTTGAGCTTTTGCGCATCACTTTGATAATCATAACGATGGAACAACACATAAAATTCAAATACAAACATATCAGGATCCTCAATCGAAAGACCATGAAAAATGGGAAAAGCAGAATGAGGGATGTTTTTCATAGGGTATCTTGTTCATGATGTGTGATTGGAAACTTGAAGGGAATTGGATTATTGTTGGCCAATTCCCTATTATGATTGTCATTGTTGTTGATGTTGATGTTGTTGTTGTTGTTATTGGGATCCATGATGTCTAGTTCCCAAGGAGTAAAGTAGGTTCTAAATGGCTCTTGGGTTTCTGAGAATGGACCAGCTTCTAGTCCATAAGATTCCTGAAAGAACTTTTCAACCTTTCTTCATAATATTTTGGAAGAACTTGGATGAGTACCTATAGGTGTCTCAATAGTAGTAGATTCTATACAACACTTCTTGCTATCGGGTTTGGGTAAATCTAATGATTGCAATTTAGTTTTTAATTTCTCATGAGTTGGGCTACCTCCTTCAATAGATGGCTTTGACCTATTTTGCAACTCTTTGGGTTTGTTCCCTCAACAAAAGTTTTTGTTTTAAATTTTTTGAGTTCTGAACTACTTCCCTTTTCTTTTCTAATGAATCTTCCTCTACTATCCTTATGATGATTCATGCACCTAAATGACTTACAATAGCACAAATCATGAGTTTTAACCTTAACAAGGTTGACAATTGTATAGGATTTCCTCTTGACGTACTGGTCCTAACTTAACTCACTACGATTTCATGCCTTTAACACCTCTCCTTGGCAATGACGCCAATTTTTTTTGGGTAAACTGTGGACTAGAATTACTTCTATATTTGAATTATATTGGCCTTTGAAAAATTTGTACCGGTTTCCTCAGTTTGTACCTAAATGTGTCAATCTGGGGATCATGGAATTGTGAAAGGTATTGTGGCTATTTTCCTAAGGGATGAAGATAGTGACTTAAGTGGGGATGAGATGCAATTATTTAATCTTAAAATCAAATAATAGGGCTAAACCTAAAGCTGATTCACACTTTCTAAATCACACTTCTAAATTAAATCACACTTCACATTCCCTAAATTAAAAGATTGGATTGAAAGTTTTGCTTCCTGTCACACTTGTGTCAGGATCTATGAAAGGAATTGTCACAGATTGGTAATAATAATAGTCTGATTATAGAAACTGTATTTAATTCCAAATATGAGAACCAAATAGGATGAGCACTTAGATTCAATCCAAAGTAATTATAACATTGTAACAGATTCTACTAAGAAATGGAAATTTAACTATTTGGAAATAATTACACTTAATAAATCTATTCAAATCAAACCACATAGAAATAAACTATTTGAATCAAACCACATAGAATTGAAATAATTTATGCACAAACTAGACACTAATATGAAAATCACTAGGTAACCGTAGAGTGGGCCCTACCTCCTTGATCACCAAGTGATAAATTACAAACACAAATTGTTACTACACACTAATCCTTCATTAATGAGAATGAACACGGATTCACAGAGTTTAAGTTTCACATAGAGAAATATTATGTCCATCAAAGTTTGAATATACATGCATATATATATATTGATCATCTATACTAATAATAAGTTTAAAGTTTTTTTGGGCTCTTGGACACATGAAACTACTTATTTAAAAAAAATGATTGAGGCTGCAGACCACTATAATAGTAAAAAAAACTTAGAACTATTTATGATCGAAATGAATTGGTTGCCAGTAGATTCTTTCTAGTTTTTCTCCACCAATCTTCCATAATCCACATGCCTCCTAGCAACTTTAGCTTTTTCCTAACCATCCCCTGTCATTTTAGTCACAAAACAATTAACATTATTATAGTTTTTGGTAAATTTTCAATCTTAATTCACTTTTCACATTCTATTAAATATTAAGGTTCCTTCAACAAATGGTGACAAGAAAACAAACAAACATAAAGGTAAGGAGGAAAAAGCAAGGTAAAATAATGGAATTTCTTATGCTCATTATTGGGCTGACATCAATATTATCAATGCTTAATTCATTAAAATTCTGGGCTACTATTTGGTCATGCTAGGATTCCTTAGCTCCCATCTTATTTATTTCAACCCTCACTTCAAAATCTTCCACTTTGATCTTAATCCAAAAGTCTTTAAATTCATGGGTTTTGATAAATTCATATCTTCCAAGAACTTGTGAGTTGCAACTACTTTGTCATCCTCATGCATTTCTCTTTCTCCTTATACCTCAATATCGGCTCTAGCTTCAGGCCCGTGGGCTTCAGTTTCAAGCATAGGTTGGTCCACTTTAACAGCATCCTTGAAATGTCTTAACACATTAATTGCTTCTTCTATATCTCCAAACTCCTCACTTATTTCATAGGAAGCAAGTGGTTATATCTCTTGTGCTTTTGTTTTTTAGAAGGTGGTTGTTCAAGAGGTGTGTTATGAAATAACTTGCACAATAGAAGAATAGGATATGAAATATGCTGCAAATACTTGATAATAACTGAGAATAATAAGCCACTTCGAGGGGGCAAACCTCCAAATATCTCTAATGAAAACACACTTCACAACTTGATGATGAAATAAGACTCACAACCTCCTATATATACCTATTTATACCAAGGATATCACCTAGGCCGACTTAGAAACACCTATATAAGACTTAGGCCGACCTAAACAACTAAATAACAATATACTAATGATAATATGACTTAATAGAGAGTTAAGATAGTCACAAGCCGACTATTCATTACCCAATGTACACTAATATTAAGGGTGTAGCATGCCCCCCTTCTTCAAAGAAGCATTGTCCTCAATGCTAATCAAGTTTGGATTCTTTTGAATGAACCCCTCATCTTCCCATGTGGCATCTTCAACTGGTAAATTCTTCCATTGGATGAGATACTCAGTGATAGTTCTATTCCTCAGCTTCTTTGTGCATGTTTGACGAATGCACTCTGGTTCCAAAATGATTCCTTCCTCATCCAGCTCAGAAGTGTTGTTTGAGTGGGGAATATTATCTACCATCTTCTTCAAACAGGAAACATGAAAAACTGGGTATCTTTGTTGTAGGTGGCAACTCAAGCTTGTAGGCAACACTACCAATCTTCTGCATGATTTGGTATGGACCATAATACTTTGGCGACAACTTATTATTCTTTCTTTTCTGCTTTAGTGAGATTTGCTTATAAGGCTGCAATCGCAAGAAGACCCAATCCTCAACTTCAAAACTTCTTTCTCACTACGATGTTGGTCTCGCTCGGTTCTCTATCTGATGCCATGGCTAAATTCTCTTTGAGTCTTGAAAGTACCTATTATTGATGAAGCAAGTGGTCCTCTACTGCTTGAACTCTTGGTGACACTTTTATTGATGATGTGATGGAAGGAGGATGATATTCATAAAGTGCCAAAAATGGAGACATTTTTGATGAGCGAAAAAGAAGTGTTATACCACCATTCCTAGTAAGTGGTAGCCAATCTACTCCATCGGGATCAAGCTCAAGTGATCAACGTAGATATCCTTCCAAACACTTATTAACCTCTTGCTTTTCCATCTCGATTGAGGGTGCAGGCGAAGAGCCAAGACAATTGAGTACCCAAACATGAGAATAAATATTTCCAAAAGTGACTATGAAGATAGATCACTTATCACTAACAATAACTTTTCTTTAGTGTACCATGTAGCTTTTGGGATATTCTCCAAAAAAGCTTCCTCTAGCATCGTGACTGTCATTGCAGGGCAAGGATGTGCTAATGCAATGAAATGTGCATATTTAGTGAGCCTATCAACCACCACCACGATGACATTATGACCTTTAGATTTGGGAAGCCCTATGATGAAGTCCATGGATATCTCTTCCTAACGCTGGCTAGGAATAGATAAGGGTTGCAAGAGACCTGGTGCCTTAATTGTCTCCCCTTTATGCCTTTGACACACCAAACATTCAGCCACAAATTTTTGAACATCACCCTTTAGCCCTTCCTAAAAGAAATCTTGCTTGACTCGATGATATGTCTTCAAAAATCCTGAATGACCACCCACTGGAGACTCATGCAACTCTATGAGAATCTTGATTTTAAGGTTGGAATTCTTGCAGAGATACAAACGCTCTTTATACCAAAGAGTATCTCCCTTCCAACAAAACTTATCTGAACTACTAGGATCACTTTTTAATTGCTCGATGAGATTACTAGTCGCAACATCATTTTGCCACTCTACTTTGGCTTCCTCCACCCAATTTGTTTGTAATATTGAAAGGGCACACAATAAGGCTTCATCTTTCTCATCCTTCCTTGACAGTGCATCTGCGACAATATTTTCTTTCCCTTTCTTATATACAATCTCAAAGTCATATCCTAACATCTTAGTGACCCATTTTTGTTGCTCTTCAGAAGATAGTCATTGTTCCAGAAAATATTTTAGGCTATCATGATCTCTCTAAACCTTGAAATGTCTACCCAATAGATAAGGCCGCCATTGTTTCACTACATGGAGTATTGCTAGCATTTCCTTCTCATAAATAGGTTTTAGTAGATTCTTACCTTTTAATTGACGACTCTCAAAAGCAATTGGTTGACCTTCTTGCATAAGCACTGCTCCTATCCCATTTCCAGAAGCATCACATTCCACAATGAATTCCTTGGTGAAGTCAGGAGTGGAAAGTACCAGAGTTGAACACATAGCCTCCTTCAATCTCTCAAATGCTGTATTGGCAGACTCATTCCAATGAAAAGAATCCTTCTTCAATAGAGTGGTGAGAGGTGCTGCTATACTACCATAATTCTTCATAAATCTTCTATAGTACCCTGTCAATCCCAAGAATCCTCTCAGTTTCTTAATGGTTTTCGGAATAGGCCATTCCATGATAGCCTTAATTTTGTTAGGGTCCACCTTTACTCCTTCATGTGAAACTATGTGTCCTAAATACTCCACCTCCTTAAGACCAAAAGCACACTTGGATGGCTTCACATAGAGTTTATGATCTTCAAGTATTTGTAATGCTTGGTCCACATGTTGCAAATGTTCTTCAAGTCTTGCTGTAAATCATTATATCATCAAAGAATACTAATACAAACTTTCTCAAGAACTTCTTAAAAATGGAATTCATCAAACTTTGGAATGTAGATGGTGCATTGGTAAGACCAAATGGCATCACCAAAAATTCATAATGACCCTCATGAGTCCAAAATGCTATCTTACAAATATCCTCCTCCTTAATCCCAGGATAAACTTATCTAAGATCTAACTTGGTAAAACATAGCTCCATTTAATTCCATCTAACAATGACTGAATTGGAAACTTATCTTTAATGGTGTACATGTTGAGCACTCTATAATCTGGACACATCGCCAAGTATCATCCTTCTTACGTACCATCACCATATGGGAGTAAGCACTTTGGCTATGCTCTAATGATTCTTGCCTCTCAGCATCTCTTCAACAATTTTTTTCTATCTCACTTTTTGTATGTGTGGATACCAGAAGCCGATGTTCGGTGGTGGCTCCTGGGACTAACTGTATGGCATGATCATGATCCTCTTAGGAGGAAGTCCTTTAGGCATATCTCCAAGAACAATTGAATGACGATCAATTATAGCTTGCAAATCGGATGAGTAGGAGTAATAGATTGAGAGACTTCTAATGAACATAGTTGGGCCACAAATCCATCCACTCCTTTCTTAAGCAACTTTTGCATTTGATGAGAGCTACCATTTGTGGAGATTTTTCCTTCAACCCCTTAGCTCTACTAGCCTTCCTTTGATTGAAATCTCATGAATAGTTCTTGGAAGTTCATCTCAATTGTTCCTAATGTAGTAAGCCATTGTACTCCCAAAACAATATCTGCTGCACCCATGGATATCGCATACATTGGGGTATCAAGTTGATAATATCCCATGGATAATTTAATGCTATGACACTTCCCTGAACAACTAACTGTACCACCATCTGCAATCAAAACTTGAAACTCTGGAGCTGGATATATGAAACAATTTAGACGAGTAGCTAACTTTTTGTTGATGAAATTATGAGTACTACCTAAGTCGATCAACACATGTATATTTCGCTTTTAGGAACCCCACCACCTTGAGAGTTTGTGGAGCACCAAACCCCAGAGTGCATGACAAGAAATGATTGGTTGAGAATCATGTGATTCCTCATTTGACTCCCTTTCATCTTCTAGTATGGGTTCCTCCTCTTCTTCCTCATTGGGACCTTCAATATAAAACAATTTCTTTTCACTACATTTATGTCCTCGATCTGATTTGCTATCAAATTGAAACACAAGCCTTTTTGCTCTTTTTTCCTCAATTTGTTGTGGAGTCAACTTAGTAGGTTGTGTTGAATATCCTTTCTCTCTTGTCACATTAGCCCCTTGCTTCTGTGGAATCAAATATTTCTCCTCTACCCCAAGTGCTGAGATAAAAGACTCATTTATGGAACTAGGGCTTTAAAACATGCTATCTCATGTTGAATGTGATCCTTGAGACCACCCAAGAATAAATCATTCAATTTTTCCTCCGTAATTGAATCCACCCTTAAGGATAGATTTTGGAATTGCTGAATATAATCCTTAACTGATCCTGTTTGTTGAAGTTTAGCTAGCTGGCTGAAGAAGTTGTCTGTGACACTATTGCTATATTGTGCTTGGAGTTCCTCTGTAAAAATTGACCATGAGATGGTGAGCCCCTTTTTACCTCGATGAGTGCAAAGCCAACGATACCAAATGAATTGATCTGGTTCTAAATATAAGGAAGCCATCATGACCTTTTGTCCATTTGGGATTTGGTGTACTTCAAAAAAATTCTCCATTTGGTTTATCCATGTTAGAGGATCCTTACCATCAAACTTGCGCATATCCACCTTTGGAAATAAATTCCTAGATCCCATAGGAGTACTAAAGCTTGTGTTAGTAGTGGCTGACCTAGAATTCTCACCTTGGTCACTTGAGAACTCCTTTCTTGATTCAGCTATGTAGGTGCTTAACATGTTTCGTATTTCCGACATATCTCCTCTTAGGTCACACATATCCATCTTAATTGAGGAAATTTCTTCCTTGACCTTATTGTTAATTGAGGAAATTTCTTCCTTGACCTTATTGAGTTCTTCAATATGAGGAATATCCTTGATTGTTTCACCATCCTTATCAGGAGTCTTCCCCGGAGTGACAACATTCTTTTTACCCCTTGTTGCAGGCCCTGTCATGATGGAAACCACTAATGTTGAAATAAATCACACAAATTAAACTTAATTTCTCTAAATTTTTTATTGTAATATCATTTAGTATTTCTTCAAAAACCCAATAAAAATCAGACTCCAATTCAACAAGATGTGCGAGATATGTAGATTCCAAAAAAAATGGTGTAGAAACCCTAATTCTGCAATAATTCGCTTGATTCTACTCCAATTCTTCTAAAATCTGGACTGTATCTTCTTCAATATGTTCTTCAAAAAATATTTAAAAATCAGAAAAAAATTCGACAAATTCTGAAAGATATGCTCTTCCCAAAATCGCCTCCAAAATTGAGAAAAACCTTGCCTCTATGGTGCGAAGATCATGCTCTGATACCATTTGTTATGAAATAACTTGCACAATAGAAGAATAGGATATGAAATATGCTGCAAATACTTAATAATAACTGAGAATAATAAGCCACTTCGAGGGGTCAAACCTCCAAATATCTCTAATGAGAACACACTTCACAACTTGATGATGAAATAAGACTCACAACCTCCTATATATACCTATTTATGCCAAGGATATCACCTAGGCCGACTTAGACACACCTATATAAGACTTAGGCCGACCTAAAAAACTAAATAACAATATACTAATGATAATATGACTTAATAGAGAGTTAAGATAGCCACAAGCCGACTATTCATAACCCAATGTACACTAATATTAAGGGCGTAGCAAGGTGATCCTGGAGAAGCATGGCATACTGAAATAGTATCCAGAGTTGTTTCTATAGTTACAATACTACTTGGAATTTTGGGAGACAATTTGGAAAGGTCCTCCATAGCTGCTATAGTCTTAATTAATTCATGAAACTTATTAATTATCATATCAATCCTCTTGACATGATTTGCTTCCTTTATGAAATAACCCAAGAAATCACTATGCTTTATCTTTCTTTCTTCCTCAAACCTTTTCAATATTTCCCAATTTCTCCTCCTATCATATACTTGTTGAGGAGTGAAGCTATTTATGATTACATCTTCTTCATAGTCAATCTAGTGAGTAACAATAGCCTTGGGAAGGATGGTGTGTCTTACAAAATTCATGTGACCCTCAGGGTCAAAAGCTCTTTCCTTTCCATACTATAAAGAGTACCTTGATTTTAGATAATTCTGCAACTCTTCAAGTGTATCAGATCCCACTGATAGTTCCCAACATGTCAAATTGGATACACATGTACCCTTCCTTTGTTTACTCATGACATCCTTTTCCATCCATAGAATCTACCACATGAACTCTAAAAAGGCTAATCAAAGGGGGATAAACTTTAGTAGTATATGTGGGGCTTTGGGCATCCATAAATCCTAATTATTGTGGTATTTGGTAGAAAAAACCAATCACCGAAGTTATGAGTATGGCCTTGCTCAGGTTTCAAAGCCAAAGGTCTTAACAATTGTAACACAATTGTGTGTAGTCTTGGTGGTTGGTGGCCAAGAAGTCTCATAATTTTGTACACAAAGTCATCATGGAATATCACATAATTTGAATTCTTACATTTGTTGTCCCATATATAACACCATAGTTGTACTGGCAACAAATCCCCCTACTTTTGAATCTAACCCAAACACATCCTTTGGTCCATCTATCTTTATTATGGTATAATTTTAGGTGGCACAACAAATAATATTGCTTGAATGTTATGCGTGCTCTATTTTCCTTGACTCACAAAAATGCTTCATGTAATGCTTTTTCAAGATATGAGGCAAAATCATATTCAATGTTCATCTTATGGTTTTTGATCCTCATAGCCATCATCATTAAACTAACTAGCATTCACTCTTTTGCATCTATTCCAAGTACTTGACAGAGATAAAAGTACGTTTTCTTGAAATATGATTGGGAATCTGAGACTTCAAATGGTTCAGTAGCAGAAGGGGATAGAGGAATCACCCTTTTGTTCACACCCCTTTTCATGTAAATGGGGACTTCATCACTTCTATAGGTTTTCCTCAATCTAGTATATTCTTCTTTACTTCTTTGCAAATAAATTTTAGTTATGGCTTGTTTGTATAGGTCAAAACATTCAATGATGGCCTCTTTAGTCAAGACAAGTAATGGTGAACCATTTGGAAATCTCACAAACCTAGTAGTAGGATGATAACTCCGAGCCAATACTTTGATTAACTCTACATCTATAAAAACATTTGGGACAATTAACTTGGCCAAATCTAATGCCCATGGATTTGACACTAGAATATTTCCCTCCCTTTTGTCATAAAATTACCAAAACAGTTCCCACCCGAAGATAGGGATAAGGGAATATCTACAACTATGAGCCACATCATTAAAAATAGTCTTAAATCCTCTCTCAATTTTTGTCATTTTTAGTTTCAAGTTCTTTCTTCTTGGGTGGCATGATGTTTAACTATCTTACTTCTCCTAGTGTATTTGAAATGAAAAATTCCAAATTATCTTGTACTCGTAAAGCTTAATTCACAGTTTAACTATCTCACTTCTCCTATACTTCTAAAATGAAAAACTCCAAACAATCTTGTACTTGTAAAACTTAATTCACAAGAGTTTTGTGCACTTACCTGGGTTGCGATGGTTGCAGAGCTTAACCTCCTTGAACTCCCAGCTCCTCACAAATGAGTGCAAATAGAATGTTGAATTATTGGTTTAATGGCTTCTGAGCTCAGTCATGTCAACATTAATATCAACCTTACACCAAATATTTTGCTCATAGTTTGAGTTTGAACATGCACCATTGATTTTACAAGATCAGACAGTTGATGCGATTCATGCATTTAATATCGGTTTCTTGCCACCACTTTCTATAATTGTTGTGGGATAGAGGGGTATAAACTGCTATACCACATGCTTCTTTGCATTTCACCATGGGGTAGTGGGATACTTACCTCTATATGAAAATATTGACTTGTTTAACCCACGGTACTACGGTTTACATTAATGGTCACATATGGCTTACCGCCATACCACATGCTTCACCACATCCTTCCACTATATAGTGGTTCATACTACCCTATCGCATGCCTTTATGATCTTCCTTGCGGGATGGTGGGTTATTCCTTGCTATACCGCACCCTTCATTTTTCCTTCTCATGGTATGGAGGTTTATGATGTATTTAAAGATGGCAGGTTATTCCTCACTATACCACACCCTTCATTTTTCCTTCTCATGGTATGGCAGTTTATGATGTATTTAAATTCTCTCATACCGCCCAACCGTGTCCTCATCATAATACTTCCATAGGATGGTGGTAAATATCTTCATGTTGTTTGTTACACACCACCAGCTCGCCAAGGCTTCAAATTATTGTTGAGGGATCGTGGTAACAGACTGTTAAGGGATTTGGAATGTTTTTAGCTAGACATGTTTTTACTTAAGTATATATGATGAATTTTTTTACTTTGTATAGTTCTTTCAGTGTTAGACCTAAAAAATTTATATGTTTAGTAAAAAATAAAAAGAAATATAAGTGTCAAGGCTCGAGTCATGGAGCTCAAGGCTAATTGTGGTGATGGAACTAGGAAATGTTTTAAGGTTCTAACACACCTCATGATGAACTAGACTATGTTTTTCCTTCATCCTACTTGTGTTATGTTTTTATGAGTTCTCTTGTGAATATATCCCTAAAGAAAATTTGTCTGATACCTGTAATTGTAAACATCTTCTTGGTTTTTGACTGCAAATCCTTTTTAATCTGTAAACTAAATTTTATTTTAAGTTTCCATTTGCAGTTATCAGTGGATTGGAAAGTCAACAATTATCAACTTATGAACTCAATAAAGTTTTACTGATTTAAGTTGTTGATTTATACATTATTGTTTATTTGGACTTCAGGAAATAAAGATAAGGACTGTAAGGCACAAATTAGATGATAGTGATCAAAATGTTCAAATTTTAGAGACAAATATGAGCACGTATGTACTAAAAAAGTGTCCAAGAATAATAAATATTTTTTGAGTCTTGGTTTGAAAAGGAAAGTTGTAAATCCACTAAGTAGTATATTATTTGTTTAATAGTGTTTAATAATTTTATAGGCAAGAGCTTTATGTATGTAAGACACAATATGATATTTGTTTTTGTTTTATAGGAAAAACAATGATGCATAGTAGGGTGGATGTTTTCAACCACTCACAATTCAACTCACTTTTCAATTTGGGAGCCTTAACTTGGTGTCTTATTCTCAATTCCTTTGATCTTGCTTGTAGCACATCAAACAAAGAAAATTCAACATATATTTTAGAGAAGGCCTCAAACCCATGAATTGGTTACCATTTAGAATACCCTTTATGCTATTATTTAACATATCAAGTTTGTGCATAGACTTGTTTCAAAACATCACCTTCTAAAATGGATTGCTACGTTGCCCTTAAGCCCAATTAGGCCTCTTTTACAAAGAAACTATATGAATTTCATTTTCATACCAAAAAACTACATTCCAATACTTCAAAAATATCATATGGGGTCTGAAACAATAGGTTTTATCAATAGAAACATCCACCAATTCATCAAACTTCAAAACCCTACTTCTACCTACCAATTTCAGCCTAATACATTGAGATATTAGGCTAGGGCTTGCACAAACAGGGCCCTAACTCCATCCTCTGCATCTAAAATCACTACCAAAATGAAGAAAACCCTAACTAATGCCATTCCACCAATTTGCAGAGATTTCCACTAGTGGAATGGTCCTTTATTCCATTTTCTTGTTCAAACCCTCTCAATCTATGGTTTTCAGACCTCTTTCAATAAATTGCTAATAAAATCCTTCAAAGTCTATGGAATCAACTCAAACCAAAACCAAAATAGATTTATTTCATCCCTACACCAATTCCAATAACAATTAGTACATTTACAACTTGTACAAAACTATACCACTGGCTGTAGCAACAAATTTCAATTAAAACACACAGAAAAATGAAGTTTTCTTATTGCTTGTGCACCAAAAATGTCTCTAGAACCATGCCTCAAAGTTTGTAAGGAATATTCAAACATAAAAATCCCAAACAAAATGGTTCATAACCACTTTTTGAATATATGACTGTTCATCTTCCACATATGACAAAAAATGTGAAGTTACTTGTACAACTTTTGCAACATTTTACAAAACTTGACAAAACTTGACAACTCTATCTAAAATCGACCCCACATGACTCATTGCATGGAAAATGGTCTAAATAGACCTTATTACACCAAATATCACTCAAAAAACCCAAAAAACCAACATTGGACCATATTTACAAAATGAGGCTAGGTGCCCCTGCACCACAAAAAGAGTGATGTGCCATAAATTTTGTGATTCAACAAATGCAGTTGGTGAAAATGATAGTTGTGATGATGTGCAACCTGGTATAGCACATGGTGATGTGCAACCTATTATAGCACATGGCGATGTGCAACCTGATATAACACATGGTGACGTGCAACTTGATATAGCACATAGTGATATGCAACATGATAGAGCACATGGTGATGTGAAAATTTGTGATGATCTCTTAGGACTAAGTCTAAGAGAGATTATTAAAAAACATTAGGGCAAAGGAATAGCAGGTTTGTAGATTATTTTTTCAACATTAAAGGATGTGTTTAATGATGTGGAATCCATGGAGACTCGTATTTATATACCTACTCATGGCACACCTAATGTGGCCAAGGAGCATGAAGTTATGGTTAATGAAATTCATGTAGAGAGACTCCTTGCATCTGTTGTGCCTTAGAGTGTACCTATTGCATTTAGAACTTTTGATGGAACTAGTGGATCAACCAAAAATACAGGTAGTGGTAATTTAGTAGAAGATGTGGATTCTTTTGTCAAAAGACAAATATTGAGTCAAAATTTGTATAGATCTACTGAGAGGAATGCAAAAGAAAGAAAATTAGAAGGCAAGAAGCCATTCTTGCTTGAGGTATCGAGAGATGGTGAGCCCATTGGGCCAAATGTTGCAAAGTGGGCCATCGAGTTGGGTGTAAGATGTAGGGCCCATTTAGATATTTGCAAATAAAATTTTGTGGAGCAAGATCCACGAGCTGTGAAAAATGTTATACACAAAATGGAAAATGCTTTTGAGACTACTGGTGGACAAATCTCTAGAAAATATTACAAGCAAAGGATGAGAGTTTTGATTAACAATTATAGATACAGTTGTAGAAAAAACAATCATCTTGGGAAAAGAGAGGTTTGACTCTAGTCTATTTCCCAAAGAGTGAAAGGAATTAAGAGAAAGTATGCATTCCAAAGAATATTTGGTAAAGAATAATAGAGGAAAAAGAGAAAGAGATAACATGAGGGCTGGATATACATTTGGATGAGGTGGGTTGCACACCAAAATGGAAAAAATTGTAGTAAGTGTATGGATTTTTGGTTCAATTTACATTGTCTTATTTATTTCAATTTTTTATTGAACTGACTATAGGTTGAAATTGAAATTGCATTTTAGGTGGAAAACAATAATAGAGAAGTAGGTGTAGAAGATATTGTCAATTATATGGTAGCACTAGATGCTAGTAAATCTAAGAGTAGGATGAAGTTGAAATCTAGTTCATCAACAAAGATTTCACAACCATCTAGTCAATGCCCAGTAGGAGCCTTTGTAGATCATGTCAACTCATATGAACTAGGGTACCAAAAGGTAATGAGTTGCATATTAGGTCTCATCATTCAATTAATTTTTTGCCATTTTTTGGTTTCTTTTCACTATTTTGTGCTACTTTTCCTGCCACTATTGGTTCCCATTCCTCCAAACTCTTCCTCACTAGTATTGACCTTTCACTTCTCCAATTTGGCAAGTTGCAGCCTAAAAATAAGGTTTAGAGCGATGGTTTTAGAGTATGTTTATTAAAATGAAAATTATTGCCAAGTTCCTAATAATGTACACATTTAGGTTTTGACATTACAACATCTTTTACCCTACACAGTTTAGTATACAACATCATTTTCTACTAATGCACATTTATTTTATGGATGTCCATACCCTATTCCAAAGCTCCCATTTTCACGTAGGGAGGATGCTTGCAAAGGCAAAGTATATGTTGTCACAGGTGGTGAATGGAATTTTTTGTTTGGTGCAAGCAAGATAGGATGCTGGCAATGGCTTTGCTTCGCCAAAATATTCCTCTCTGGTATTGACCTTTCACTTCTCCAATTTGGCAAGCTGCAACCATCTAAGTAAGTCCTTAAACCCTAATATTTTCAAATTTCGTTTACTATGAATAGATTGAAGAAACAATTTATGGGTGTAATTATTATGGTTTAAGAAAATTTTGTTACTATGAATAGATTAAAAGTTGAGGATTTGGGATTTACACGCACTCATTGTATTTGCTTAAATTTTTCTAAGGAATTCTGAGAAAAAAACCCATTTTGAACATATCCATTAATCACGACATTCCATGATATCACATTTCTTTGAGGCATTTTTGGAAACAGTTTGCTTGCCTTGTCTATTCTTCCACATTTTCACGTATGTCTAGCAGGGCACTTGTAACTACAACATATAACAAAAAGGTCCCTGCTGTTATGTTTTGATGGATGTCCCTTCATTATTACTAGATATCTAATGTAGTGCACATTATTATAGTGCAAGCCTAATTTTCAAATTGTTTCATTTAGCACCAACAATATTCTCCACAAGAACATTGACCCTATTTAAAATGATGGAAATGGTTCACATCTCTTAGAAAATTTTCTCTTGCAATTGTTATCTTGGGATCACATATCCCTATGATGGGACTCCATCCAACATTAGTACTTGGAATTCTATTACATCCAGACATGTAATTGAACATAGCGTATTATTTCATTTAGCATCACCAATATTATAGAATGAAATTACTAATGCAATTCTAACCCTTACAAGAAACTGAAAAATCATTGAAAGTAGTAAATTAGGGTTCTTGGTCTAATCAGTGATTTACCATATCAATGAGACTTCCAATCTAAATGGATACTAATTTTTCCTCACATATCCCTATGATGGGACTTCATCCAACATTAGTACTTTCATTCTAGAATCTTTTAAAGCCTTTATAAAATGTTAATTAATGATCTATCAAAGAAAAACAAAGGAAATCAAGAAAAAATTTAGTTGCATCATGTAATGTGCATTAACTTTGATTTTATTTGAAGGTCCTAAACATCCTCATCTGGATACCTTAAATGCAGTTCTGATCAATGATTTACCATATCAATGAGACTTTCAATTACCAGTCATCATTGGATGTTACTATCATCTGTGACAAATCTTTCCTAATATCTAATTTTTATACCTATATCTTAGGGTTCATATGGTGGCTTACATGCTTAACCCCAAGTGATATGCATCTTGGGTTGGCAAAGTTTCTTTTTTTGATGATTATATGGTAAATGAGATGTTTACAAAGGCCCTTGGGAAGTTATATAGTGTTAAGGAAGCATTTAGACTTTGGTAGTGAATGTCATTCAATCTTCGGGTTGAAACATTCAACAAACCAGAGGCTAGGATGAATAGAGCCACTCTTGACCCTATTGAATGGTGAACACAACATATGAAGGATACAATTTAGCTGAAGCAACTTGTCACATGCTTACTCCCACAGGTGGCTAGTACCTTTGTTGCATGGATGAATTGGTTCACCCATAATTTCAATTTGGTCAAACGGAATGGGATTAATTCTAGATGAGTGGAGAATTTAGTTGTAGTTTATAATGCCTTGTGACTTTTGGATTGAAAAACTCTTGAATATCTAGTTGTATATTAGGTTGTTGGTCTTGAAAAATTTAGATAGACTGATCAGAAGAAGGTGCAACAAGGATTGGTGAGGATCTCATTGGATGAATCACAATTTGATATAGGGAGTGACTTAGAGTTAGAGACCAATTTTGATACTGAGAGCTCAAATAAGGTGTTGTTGTAGGAGGTCTAGTTGTTATGCCTATTGTTGAATATTTTTTCATTTTTTAGCTGGGGCCTTTTGTGCCTTTTGTTGTAATGAAAAGTAAAACAATGAAATTTTAATTTTGTAATTGCTACTATACTTGAATCAATGAAAATTGAACATTAATCTCAAATTTGATGCATGAGATGAATGTCTAAGACTCTAAAATTGAATCTTGATGTGATGTATAGTTAAACTTGTAAAAATTTGAATTTTCCATATATATACTGCCATCCCCAAAAAATGGCCTCTTGGACTACTGTTCCCAAAATGTGTCGCACTGTCCCTTGCTGTCCCTGTCCTAGGAACATTGTGGGACATAATGAAAAGAAAAAATTACTTGCAATATGTTCTCTTTACCATCTAGGAAGGGAAAACAATAATGAAATTTCCTTTTTGTTGAATTGGTAGCCTTGTATTTTGAATGCTTTAAAATTTTTGACATACATTGATATAGAACATCCTTAGATGGTCAAATCCTCACAAATCAGTGATATTTTGAAGCAAAACAATAACTTCAAGGATGGAAAAATTAGGACCTAATCAAAGAAATAATTTATATCAATGTCCATGGATGACAAAACCATGTAATTACAAACTATGAAAGGAATGTTCCATAATGAAAAGAGAAATGTTGATAGAGCCATTGGAGATGGAAAAGACCCAGGCTTTAGTTTGCATCAGGGTTGGGTGCTGAAGAAGGCAACATCCATTCTTTTATTCAGGTGTTTTAGTCCTTTTGTGTTCTTGGGAACACTATATGATTCTAGAGATAATCTTGAACTTGTTAGTATCCCATGATCAATTACAATTTTTGATTATTTTCTTGGATAAAATCATAAAACACAAGATGCTACCTTATAAAATACATCAAGTCTTGTTAGGTTGAAGTTACATTTTATCTGTAGCAAGTCATCGTTTATACAATTGGTTTTGTTATCAATCATACTGCCCATACCTAGAAACTTTCCACTCTCAAAAATAATATTTTGTGTAGTTGAGACTCCCAATGTTATTTAGAAAGGCCTGATTAATCCCAATTGGGGCATGCATCTCTAGAAAGTAGTTTGTTTCTTCCACTCATCTCATTTTCAATCTTTCAATACTCTACTATATCAATTTATGAATGTAAAGATTATAATAAATAGAAGAAAATAACAGTTACTAGACAGTGTTGGAACTAGAAGGTCAGTGTGTTTCAAAGAAGAGGACTTTAACTACTTTGTTGCTGTAGAGAGTGCCACAAACCATGTCATAATTATTCATTCTCAATAGATATAATATCATCTTTCTTTCTAGTATGTCAGAGATGTTTAAATACTTATGAAGTGCACAATTTCCACACTCTTTATTTGATGTTCTTAATTTGGTGGGAGAGCATTGGTGAAAGCTCCTAAACATTGTACAATTGATACTAAGTTACTAACCATTGATTGGTATTAATTTTCCAGTCCATGTTAAAATAATAAGATAGCTTCTAGATTTGTTGTGCATCAAAACTTACCAAATGAATTCAAAGGCTATCTTATTACTAACCATTGAATCATCTTATCATGTAAGAGTTTCTCATTATCAAAGGGCACAAAAAGCCTCAAGATATATCATATGACTATGCCCTCTGCAAGAGAACTTGAAGAGACTATCTCCATCATCACTATTTCAAGGAACAAGTTCAAATTGATTGTTTAACTAATTATATATATAATTTAAAAAAATTCACTTCTCTAAGTTTTATATTGTCACTGCTACGCTCCATTGTTTCATGAAGAGTTCTTATTAACCACCTTCCATTTCCCTAGAATTAGCTAACTGTAATGACTTGCAAAACAACCATTTGTATACTTCGCATTGAGGTGACGATAAAACCAAAGTCCCCTAGTCACACCTTTTGAAGCCAAGATAATTGTTAAAGGGAACTCTATAATTGAAACATGCATGAATTGATTAAGGAAATATTTTTAATTGTTGGGAAAAAACTTGAAAATCACAACAGGTAAAAGGCTTTCATTTCATGGAGAATGCTTTGCTGAAAAAATCAGCCAATGCCATAACATCCATAGAGAAAGTTTAAAATAAATAAACTAACCCCAATAAAGGTATAGCAGAAAAAATTCTTGAGCGAAATAGTCCTATAGTTCTTTTTTCATGGACACCCTTGAGAGCTTGTGTCTAAACCAGTATGAAATCAGTGTAGATGTAATTTCTCTTGTCATGGGTACATTTATACCTCCACTAGCTCTACTGTAGTTGTCTTAACATTGTATTTCAAATGGTATATAATTCTAAGTATGCCATATTTAAAAAAAAAGAAATTCCAGAGTTGATTGGATCTCTTATTTGTGCTTGGTATCATTTTTACTTGTAGATTCAACATCATATAATGAAATTGAGAAGACAACTCACTTCAATTGAAGTGGAGGCTCAACAGATGAAATCAAACTCTGGTCAATAAGGTCATTAAGAGTTGCTCTGTTTGGAAATTAAATTTTGTTTAGTAAGCTGGTCATTGGAAATTTCCTTATCACTATCCCAATGGTGGTGGCCATAGGGTGCATATGTAAAATTCCTATATGAAGGTGTGCATTGTATCATATGAAGAAGGCTGCAATTGTGCATTTCATAATTTTTGGAAACTTAAATTATGGGTATTTTTATTTCTTAACTACAAAGAGATATTTGAATAAATTGCATACATGATATAGATGGATATTTATGATGCAAGTTAATTGCAGATGAGTATTTTTCTTCTTTATAAAAAAATGTCTTGTGTGAGATGCAAGTTGGAAATGAATTGTTGGATCATAAATTTTGAATATGACCTCATATTTCTGGCCTACTTTAATTGGCCAGCTGGCCTATACAAAATTTCCTGAGTTAGCTAACTTGATTTAAATAGTGGATCACACTTTTATTGGTAAAAGAATTTATCGAGCATCCCAATGCATTTGGATTTTCTTGAGATATCCAAACTGCATCACTTTTTCCAAAGGAAATACATGCCAGATACCAAAATCTTGCTCTGCCAACAATTTTCTCCAAGAAAATAATTTGGACAATATTTCAAAATCTTGTCCTTCAGCCTCTGAAATGTGAAGCATCTATTTTAAAAAAGTTTGAGATTGCAGTTTGCTAATCATTTCCAACTATTTTTAGTAGATGTGTAGTGCTCATTTTATTCTGATTTTAAACAAAAATACCTCTACTTCTCTTTATCACACAAAAAGGAACAATAAAAGAAATCCAATTTATAAGATTAGATATGGGAGGTATCTGGGAAAGATATGTCATAAAATGACAATGAGAAGGTCGAAATACATAACAATTGGTGTTTAAATGAATCGTTGCTATTGTAACTAGTCATAATTGTATGTATGGTACTAACACAGGGATGAAAGAAATCCAATGTGTAAAGGATAAGATATAGGAGATAGATCTTTGATAAGTTCACTGGTCTATAAAAGTGTCATTGATATGGTAACAGGTTAGAATTCCCTGTGAAGTGCTCACACTAAGATAAATGATTCTTTATATCCTGTTGCCTTCATTTTCCAAGCCAATTTCTCCTACTTTGCATAGCTCTACCATGTTTTTGGATGTTATCTATCTCCTACACAAAAAACATGTACTAGTTTATGGCCTTCAATCCAATTTCATCCATGTATCTTTTTAATTCCTCTATCTTTCATCAATCTCTTTACTATTTGAACCTCATACATATGTTTTAGAGAACATAAGTTGCAACATTTTTAGGATCCAACTAAAAAAATAGTGTTGCTGGAAATACTCAGCCTATATTCATATATGATCCACATGTACCACAAATTTAACTAGCATCTTAGTAATAATGTTTAGGGTTTCCTCAATATATCCAACACGGGCATGAAGGTCAACCATGCACACCTAATTATCAACTATATATGTAAATTGTAATGCAATAAGGGTTATTGATGTGTGAAGTATGTGCAACCCTCATCCAGTAAACCTACATGACTACATGCACCTAGAACCTAAGCAAAGCTTACAATGTTAGGATGTGTTTCAGAGTGCTTCATTAATTCAAAGATTTTGAGAGGTTCCTTGCAAAATCCATTTTGTGCACATTCTGCAATCAATCATTTCATTCCATGAGATGAAATCTCTTTGAGGTATTCTATCAAACAATTTAGGTGTTTTGTCTATGATTCAACATATTGCATATATGTCTACCAAAGCATATCCAACTATAACATCTGACACAAATTCCCCTACCATTATGCTTTGGTGCATGTTCATAGCCCGTCCCAAAGCTCCCATTTTGGCACAAGCAGGGAGGACTCTAGTAATTTGCTTGTGGAAATTTTATCAAAATTATATAATAATCAGATAAGAACCCTTTGCTATTCAATAATTGGCTAAAATTTTAAAAATTTGAGATATTTGCATTTGATATACTTATATTCATGTTTCTTTACAAGTTTCTAAAGGCCTTCTGCAAAATTTTGGACTTGACAGGGTTCTTGATACCCCAATCACTGAGGTTTGCAAGTTTCTAAAGCTAAAATGTGCTAATTGAAATCCTGTGAAAAGAATTTTTTCCTTTATATCTTTTATTATTCAAATATATAGCCAATTTATGTTTGCATGTATTCTGCCATTGGAGGTTGGTTTTACTGACATTCGTGTTGGTGTAGCATATTATGGACCAAAACCCATTGTGGAGTTCATGACATTCAATTTTGCTATGCAAGTTGGTGTTTTTACTACTCTTTAAGTGTTTGTCTTTTGGTTCTGAATGCTATTTTGTTTGTCACATAATTTTGTACTCTGGTTTTGTTTATTCGAGTTTCATTTATAATATTTTTTTCACTAGGTAGAGTATTGATGAGATCTGCATCACTGTTGTGCCCTTCCTATTGAGTCCATATTACCAAGGCAATAAGTCCACAACTAGAAAATTGGTTGCATGCCTTTATCCATAGGAGTTATTACTTACCACCTTGTAATATTGAATATCCTTATATTGAATTACATTAGCAATATAAGAAGATAATGGAACTTATCTTTGAATAGCTTGGATGAGATTCAATTGTTCCACCTAGTACCTCAATGACCTGTTTTCAATTTATTTTGTCTTTGGAGAATGAATACATCTAAATGAATCCTTTTCTATATTCATAATTCTGAAATGTTTCTCTTGGGCTGAGACAATAAATCTAAATAAATTGTTGTAGTTCTATCTTATTAATCCTATCATTATATAGTCACCTTGGAGTTTGGATGCAAAATTCCATATATATATATTATATATATGCGTTTCAAACATGTCCATTTTTTGTCTATCTAGTTTCAAACTTTCAAGTCTGTATAACATTGTATTTGAATATTTTGTGATAGATGTTAAAAACTTTTCCTATTCAATCATGGTCCATATATAGGTGTCACTTCGTTTGATGCCTTTAGCCTTTTATTGTTGCATCGGGGGAACCAAGTTTTATGTTGGCCCAATAGCCTTCTATTACATCGATATTTGTGTTGTGAGCTGCTTTCATCGATCTATCGGTGGAGCTATGGGGGGAGTTCCCCCAATGTAGTAATGTTTGGTCGATAGTGTTATTGACATATGAGCAAGTGAGCTTCTTTCATTGGTCTATCAGTGGAGCTATGAGCAGAGTTCCCTCGATGTAGTAATGTTAGGCCGATAGTATCACTATCAGCCTAACATTACTACATTAGGGGAAATCCCCTCATAGCTCCATCGATAGACTGATGAAAGCATATTGGCAACACTAGAACATATTGGTGAAAGATAAGACAATGTCCCACCGATGGGGCGATAGCATACTTAACCATGATATCAATATAATAATCAAGTTAGTTAATTGGTTTGCTAGGTTCGTTGATTAATTTTTTTTGACAGATTTGTGGATGCTCGACTGTTGTGCAAGCTCTTTGATAATATGACAGTGATTTGATTCAAATATTCATAAATGGATTAGAGACTTTTTCATAATGCTCCCCGAATTTTTGGAAGGAATGATGGATTTATAGATTTAGAGGTGAAAATATGAATGGACAAGATTGATTTAACCGGTTTTGAGGATAAAGATATGATTTATAATTAACTATGATTAACTATTCAACTCAATTGACTGATTAGTCAACTAGCTTAATTGACTAGTCAACTAATTTGATTGAGAGTTAACTTGGTAGCTAATTATTTAATTTGATTGGTGAGTGAAAGATGGAATTGACTTACTTGACATGAGTGTAATGTGAGATTGACTTATTTGTTAATTGACTATAATCCAAAAGAGTAGTCTCTTTTGAGCTCATGCTATAGGGCTCTTAAGGTACAAATAAAAGCTAGACTTGGTAGCTGATTTTTTTCCACTCAAAAAATCATGAAAATGAGGTGCTCCATGGAGTTTTGTATGGTTTCAGAATCTTTAAATTGGTACCCCCAGATCCCCACGAGGGGCGATGTCCCTCGACCCTGTTGGGGACATTGCCCCTAGACCCCCACAAGGGGTACTGCCCCTTGACCCTATTGGGGGTGTTTCCCCTAGACCCCCATAAGGGGCGTTGCCCCTCGACTCCACTAGGGGTGTTTCCCCCAGACCTCCACAAGGGGCGCTACCCCTCGACCCCACTAGGGGAATTTCCCCTAAACCCCCACAAGGGGCACTGCCCCTCAAACCCCATTGGGGGAATTGACCTCAAACTTCCATTGAATTCATTTGATTTTCTAGGTACTCTCCAAGTCCAAGTTTCCAAGTTTGCCTACAAGTCTTCATTTTTACAAAAAGAATTTGCTATTTTCATTTTGTTTCATAATATCAACATCAACACATTCCACATGAGGATGCCATTTTGTACCCAATTTTCTTTCAAATTAATTAAATACATCTAGAATCAGATTTTTTCTTTTATGTACTCATTTATTGACTCATTGGATGCGTATTATCACTGAATTTTGCAAAAAAAAAGCATTTTTAGTTAAATTTAAGCAATTTTTTAAGTTGTCAATTTTTTTTTGAATCAAGTTTTTTGGGCTTGCCGAGTACTTTCAATTGGAAAGTTTTCCAACTATGTGTTAATAAGTAAACCAAGGAGATGTCTTGGAAACCTCCTCTCTTTGAGGGAGATGTCTCAAAAATATCCCTACATCTTGAGCAGTGGTGGGATGGCAAAGGGATGTTCCCTCTAAGTCCCTGTGTACCTACGTTCTAGGGACACCCTTCTCTTGGAAATGTGGGGATTTTTGGGGAGGGGGAGTGCATCCCTATGGAAAAATAGTTGCAAAGGATCTTACAATTCAACCACCCTCTCCAAGTGAGTGAATTAGAATGTACATTTGGTTTCAATAGGTCTGATGAATTTAGGACCAAAATATTGCATGTGATTGTGGTCCATTTTGGCTAAAAATGTTTAGTCAACTCAATTTTTTCAATGTCCTTGAGTGCATTATACATGGCTTGCACACAAGGTATTCAATAGGTATATGCTTGTAGGTTGCACATATGCCACATTTCTCATAATCTTTACCACATTTTTAGTGTCAACCTCCTCAACGAAATATTAAAGGATTGAAACTAGAACTTCACATCCTTGTAGTTTCCCAAACAATCAATTGCTCTAAAGAGCTAAGACCTCTCCTTACATGTGACCATGATTCATGAATAAAAGGTGTTGAATGTCCATTTAGCCATCCATGATAATGCTGTATATATGGGAGACCCATGTAGCCTGTATATCCTCCTTCGATCACTAATCTTGAAATATTTCTTATCAAGGATAGTAATACATAATATATTGTCTTGGGCTTCTATATGAAGCCTTAATCTAATAGAAGAAGAGGGAGTCCCTTTAAGGAATTACCTAAGATTGATTAGGCCCTTATTTTAGTATTAGATACTTTAAAGGACATCATGATGTAATTATAGGGAATAATTCTGCCATTATGTATGATCTCAACAAACATCTTAATTTATCTAGAGAACCAACACTTTGCAGAACAACCTCTAGTCATAGCTAAAATTTTCTTTTTAGATGCAAGATGTCACTTGATAGATCTAAAGGCTTGCAAACAAGGTTTTGACCAAAAGAAAATGTCACACCCTACTACAAATGTTTAATTGACTAGTGAACAATCATTTTGATTTGAGACTTACCTATACATGAATGATTCAGTATTTAACAAATATCATTAAAATTATTCGAGTAAGATTTCTATTTTGGGGCAACAACATTTTGACTTCACTTGAAGTTTGATAATGCTAGCCTATTGTTTGTCATGTATTTAATAATTTTCTTTACATCAAGCAAAAAGGATGTGATTTTTTATGAATAGAATTAAGAGCATCATATATTTGAAAAATAAGTATCTTCTATTTGGTTTTCTTTGGATCACTAAAAGAAAGTTAATGCTTTTACAAAGATCATGAACATACGACATTTGGAAAAAATGTTAGCACGGGAGGAAGAAGTTAAGAAAAAAGCCATTACTAACAAATATGTATATTAAGGTCCAATAATACACTTCTATTCAAGGGATGGTAAGTATCTTTCAAAGATGAACCAACAATTTATTGCATGCTTAATATGACAGTTATTGTTTTGAAGTCAAGGATTGTGTTGTCAGACATGCTATCACAAAGCATAGTATTCTTTTGCTATATATCTTAAGTTTTAACTTTTGAAATAAAATTATAGAAAATAAATATCCACATAGGATAATCATGCATTGATTCAGTTTCTCCTTTTATTTATTGCACTTAAAATATAATTTGTTGGTTTCCTTTAACTAAGTTGCTGACTTTAGGGAAGAACACTTTGGAGTTTACTAATGTGTCGACATTTCCATCAAAAATATTTTCAAAATCCACCTCTAGTAAGATGATCATCCCAACTCGGTTTAAGCATTATTAGACATTTGAATTCTTCTTAGATGCTTCCAAATAATAATGTTGTTTGAATTTAATATATCAATACAAAGTAAAGAACAAGATGTACATGCATACAATTTACTTGTTTATCATTATATTTATGGTTACAGATACCTCATGTAGGTAGTGCACACATCTAGAAATGTCAAGTTTAATTCTTATAACATATTTTTTATGTTGAAGGTAACATGGTACTATATGCACAAAAAATTGCTTAATATCTAAACCATCAAACGAATGGGGGTAATCATGACCAAGTGAAATTACCAGGAAAATTTTTACACATTTCTGTTTAGAATTTTATTTCTTAGCATTCCCTTGCAGATTTGTCTTCCCTCAGCTAAATAAATTTTACACATTTGTGTGAAGTATGTGCAACCTTCATCCACTAAACCTGCATGACTACATGCACCTAGAACCCAAGCAAAGCTTAAATTGTTAGGATGTGTTCTAGAGTGTTTCATTAATTCAAATATTTTGAGAGGTTCCTTGCAAAATCCATTTTGTGCACATTCTGCAATCAATCATTTCATTCCATGAGATGGCATCTCTTTGAGGCATTCTACCAAACAATTCAGGTGTTTTTTCTATGATTCCACATCTTGCATATATGTCTACCAAAGCATATCCAACTATAATGTATGAAAAAAATTACCCTACCATTATGATTTGGTGCATGTTCATAACCCATCCCAAGCTCCCATTTTGGCACAGGTAGAGAGGACTCTGGCAAAAAATTGGCTTTATACCTGCCAATTGCATTCATTTGAAAGTTTCGAAAGCCTTTTCAACAAACATTTTTTTGCAAAACCTGCAATCATTGCATTCCATGAGATGACATCTCTTTGAGGAATTTTGTCAAATAGTTCACATGCCTTGCTTGTGCTTCCACATTTTGCATGAATATCTAAATGAGCATTTCCAACCATAATATATGACAAAAATCCACCTTTTGTTATGCTTTGATGGATGTACATACCCTGTCCAAAGCTCCCATTTTATTACAAGCAAGGAGTATGCTGGAAAAGGTTGTGGAATTAGACTTTACACCTGCTAATTGCATTTGCTTTAAAGTTTCTAAAGCCTTTTTAACAAATCCATTTTGTGCATATCCTACAATATTGCAATCCATAGACCACATTTCTTATAGGGATACTACCATGTATTGTCTATGCATTGATGGATATTCATATCTTGTTTCAAAGATCCCATTTCGGCACAGGCAAGGAGGATGTTGGCAAAGATTGTGGAATTTGGATTTACACCTACGAATTGTATTCACTTAAAAGTTTTTAAAGCCTTTCCACCAAATTCATTTTGTGCATATCTATTGTATATTTCCTTAAGCTATATGAAAAAGGTATATATACAATTTGAGATCAATTGATAAGCTAAGACATGTAATATTGATTTGATTTACATTTTACTTAAGATATAATTTCATTGTGTTGCTGAATTTCATAGTTCAATAATTGGGATTCTCAATGATCTTGTATACCCAAAGTGTATGTGATAGAAAGAAATTAGGTAGTCATGTTGATTAGTTTGAAAATTTGAATGGTCTTGAGTTCATAAGTACATAGTGATAAGTTTAGAAAAATAACATAATTTCTTGTTGAATTTATCATAGAAACAAAGGCCTCTTTTGATTGTAGTAGAGGATGTAGAGAGTGAAGCATTGGCTACTTTGATATTTGAAATTGATGATTTTTTTACTAAATTGATAATGTTTGAAGTTTCTTTTTATTTCTTATATTTTGAGTCTAATTAATAAGTTTAATGTTGTGTTGCAACTTGTAGGTGAGTATATTATTATGATAAAGGCTAACATTGTCGATTCTCTAAAAGTTATCAGAATTGCATTAGCTGATGCAAAAAGGTAAAACTATTTATCTTTATTATAATTAGTGGAACTTGCAACTACAATATCTAATAAAAATCTACTTCCAAATATACTTTTGATGGATGTTCATATCCTCATCCAAAGCTCCAATTCACACACAGGCAAGAAGGACACTTTCAAGTGCATCAATTAAAAATTTACAATCAATAATCAAGCTATTGATCAGCTATTCAAGAATAAGGTAGTTGTATATCACTAATTGAATATTGTATATTTGTTTGCTATCTTGCATGAATTCATATATTTTTAAATGTTAAGAGATAACTAGGAAACATTATATCTAGCACCTAAGTTTAGGGTGCCATAGTTGGAAAAGGAAAAAAAAATGGTTGAATTTTATCCTCTATATTATTTGACTTTTCTGAGTTTTTGATGTGCAAAATTTGAAACCTTATTTTTAGGTTGCAGCTCCAAATTAGAGAAGTGAAAGGTGAATACCAACAAGGAAGAGTTTGGAGGAGCCGAAAGCAATAGTGGCAGGAAAGCTATGGATTTGCAAGGGGATTAAATGGGTCAAGCCCCTATAGGAGGTCACTACCTTCCAAAAGGACTGCACTTAAGGAAGGGGAAAACATTATAAGTATATGAAAATAGGAGTATTTTGTTTATAGTGTCTGTAAATTGCATAGTGTCACTAAGACATTGAATGTAACCAATGAGATTTTTATTTTCTAATGAGGCTTCATGAAGTAAATTTTTAGAGTGATTTTTTCTCTACTCATAAATACTATGTTGTGGCTCCTCTTGATTTATAATCTATTTGTGTTTGTGTCTGATCAATCATATTTGTTCAAATATTTTAGTCTTCATTTCATGGTGCTTCTTCAACATTTGAATATCTATGATACTTGAAGTTTATATGCATAAATTTGTGAGGATTAATTAATTTAGATTTGATTTGTAATAAATAAATATATGACTAAATACATGACTAAATACATGACTAAATATATGACTAAATTAATGACTAAATATATGACTAAAGTAATGACTAAATTAATGACTAAATATATGACAAATTGATGACTAAATATATGACTAAATATATGACTAAGTAAATGACTACCATGACTAAATAAATGACTAGTTAACAACAATCAATGACTAAATTAATGACTAAATATACGACTAAATATATGATTAAATCAATGACCAAATCAATGACCAAATCAATGACTAAAAATCAATGACTAGACAATTGACTAAAATAGTTTAGTCATAAATTTGGTCACGTTCTAAATGACTAAAAATAAACTACTAATAGTCATGTGACTAAAATTAGTCATTTATATGCAATTTTTAGTAGTTTATTTAGTCATATATTGTTGTTTGTGTACTAGTTATAGGAGAATCCAACCCGGTTTATTTATTGTTGGAGTGATCTAGAAAATTTTCTTTTGGAAAAATTTATAGCTTGCATTTTTTACTTGACTATCGAATGCTTTGTATATTTTTTTGCACGATGGTTAAACCACATGCAAAGAATTTTTTTCAAAGCAACAAGAAAAAAAAACACCTTCGGGGTGTCAACAGAGCTGCCGATATTGATAGTGATGAAGTGGAGAAGAATGCATAGCACAATTGCCTTAGTTGTCCTAAAGTTGAGGTAATTAATACAATAGTTGTCAGTTATCCATCCCAATGCTTTGTAATTCTTCAGGCTTAAAATATTCTTTTGGACAAAAATTTATAGCTTTTGCATTCTTTACTTGACTTTGGTTATGATGATGAACTCGATAAGCATGCACATGATATTCATAGTGGTAGTCATGTTGAACTCAAGGTGAGTGCTATGAAACCACATGCAAGTAAGTAATATTCAAGTAACTAATGGTTGTTTTATTATGTAAATAAGGATAATCATTACCTATTTGATAGAAGATGGATATTAGAATAGTAGTGAAGTGTAATTAGCTAGTATACATAGATTATGGAATTAAGGGAGAACATATAACTTACATATGGAAGCTTAGAGCTTAGTCGTAATAGAGTGTTTTATAAAAGCACATAAAAAAACTGATTTGTTCCAAGACATAAGACATTACATACAACTATCAAAAATAATATAATGTGTATTTTTTTTGTTTTGGCAGACATTCATTGATAAAATCCAAGAAGGGAAAATAATTGAGGTGTTCAATCCACATGATGGTTTTACTGCAGGCATTGGGAGAGTTCACTCACTATCTATTATACATGGAGTCAAATTGAAAGGAACAAGAGATGCAAATGTATTTATTTCACAAGTCTCAAGTAACATACCCATTCCTCATCCAGAAAAAATAGATGGAGTTGTCCATCTGAAAGAGAAACTAGGGACCTTCGCATAGTGGCCACTAAAATATTTGAAAAAAATCATAGAGAGTTAGCCATAAGTGTAGAAGAGAAAAGAAGGGTTAGCAACAACATAGTGTGGAGAGTGAAGTTGTAGACAAAGAATGTACTAAGTTTGAATAAGTTGAACTCAAACAAAAACCAAAAAATCTGATTTTGGTGTGCATTTTGTGAGTAGAATAGAGAATGTTCTATCTTACTGTACCTGTAATGTAAAACCCCTTGATTATATTTTTCTCTTTTTGTTTGGGTTCCGCTCATTCAAAATAGTGCATTATAGAAGAGGGGATATGTTGTTGTGTAAGTAGTAGACGCAAAGAATAGGGGTGCATAAAAAAAAGTAAATACATAGTAGATAAAGAGGTGTAGATAAGAGGAAAAGTTGCATAGTGCAACATACATGTATGTGCAGTTGTAAATAAGTTGCAACATAGAATTGTCATCAAAATTGTAATATCTTGCATAACAAAAAAAAATGCATTGTAACTCAGTTTTCTCAGTCACAACATTGAGAAATACACTTTGTAATAGTATATTTTTTAAAACAAAGACACATTTATGCCTTGTATCTACTATAAGAACATGTTTTCTCAATAAAATGTCAGTATTTTTCCTTCTTAATAGTTGTTTCATTATGTGCAAATGAATGATTGATTATGTTTTTATGTGTTTTTATATGTTTAAACCTCAATTAAAGAATTGTCTTATTTTCAACACTTATAGGTAGAAATCAGTGAACAAAAATAATTAAATAAATTACCAATTGACTAAATATACTACCAACTGACAAAAATCAGTGTTAATAAATATGACTAAATATAATAATTATGCAATTAATAAACAATGTATCAATATACCTATTAGTTGACAAAAATCAGTGAGCAAAAAAATTAAATAAACTACCAAATTGATCAAAATGATGATTAAAATTAATGAATAAATACACTACCAATGGACGAAAATTAGTGAATAAAAATGACCAAATAAGTGACTAGTTAACATCAATCAATGACTAAATTAACGATAAAATATGCTAGTGAATAAAAAATGATTTAATAAGTGACCAGTTTAGAACATTCAATGACTAAATTAATAACTAAATTACACACTCCCAAATAAATCAAATTAACCACTACATCAATGACCAAATTGATCAATCAGATGACTAAATTAATGAGCAATTTGATCACTCAGATGACTAATCCAATGACCAAATCGATCAATTAGGTGACTAAATTAATGACCAAATCGATCAACCGAATGACTAAAAATTGTTTAGTAATCAATTCAGTCATATTATAAATGACTAGCAATAAACTAAAACTGGTCTCGCAACCATGTTCAATCATTTATAAGTAGTTTTTAGTATTTTTTTATTCACATATTGTTGTTTATGTACTAGTGGTTATTATGTGTTGTGTCAGTAAGTATATTGTCTTATTGTCCAATGCCATGCATAGTGCAAATGGTTGAGGTAACATTTTAAACCCAAGTCTTATAGTGATTTAAGGTGTTTTAGTTATGTTTTGTGGTATTTTCTTGACCTTAGGTCAGAAGGTTAAGTTTTTGGGGTAACTTTATGAGTTTAAAAATTAATTTGGAAGCCTTAGGCCTCCTTTTTGGAAGCACCTTCTACAAGTGACGAAATTCAAGGATAAGGCATATTTTCAAGAATCTACTCACCAAAAAGAGTGAAGGGTGTTCAAAGGAGGAGGCAACACATGTCACCTATACAATTGATCAAGAGTGTTTAGGGTCTTAAGGGAGTTTTTATTTAAAAAGAAAGAAAAACCTATTCAATCTAGCTCTGATTCAAAAAAATTTTGCTATCCATATTGAAGCAAAAAGTGAAGGCTTGGTAGGGAGGATTTGGAGAAGGGTGCTGCTGTTTTGTGATCTCCATTTCCAAATTGAAGGGTCATAAGTTGGTTTTTTTTTTTCCCTCTTGTATTTTATTTGGTGAAATGTGTGTGAATATTTGCTTGAAAGTTTTATGTGTGTTGTGATGGTTGTTTGTAGGAGTTGTTTGTCTTGTTGAATGGAATTCCATGTTTTCTTGGAGGTTCATTTTGTGTGGGGTTTTGAGAGGGAGAGATTGTTACAATTATGAGCAAGTTTCGTGGTGTTGTCATTGATGTCAACAAAGTCCAGAATGTTGTAGATTGTGCATGTATAGTTGAGATGCTATTGAGATGTTGTGAGTACATGGAGCTATCCTTATGATGTTGTAGATGTGCTAAAATGATGAGTTACCAAGTGCTTTTGAGAAAATAAATAATGAGTGAAGTTAGAGTTATGTATGTGTTCAAAATGTGCTCTGGTATGTGCTCCACATTTCTTCTGTGTTGATCATATGCTTGTTCTGATATGAAGGGTTGTTTCTTGGAGATCTATTGGTGTCATTTTTTGATTTGTAGCTTCTGGTTTGATGGAGTGTGAAATATGTGTTCACTAGTGTGTGAACTGGTTTGATAGATTTGCTTGTCTATGGACTGGGAGAAAAGTTTCTACTTTGTAGTCCTCCACTATTTTGTTTCATATTTACAGATTTGGAATATACCTTGTGATGATGTTCTTTGGGTTCTAGCCGAGATGTTTTTGGTTTGGTACTCTAGAAGTTGAGTTTCAAAGTCGTATATGTTTGCATAGTCCAGATGGATTGATGAAAGGTGTTTTGTGTTTGAAGGTTGTTTAACTTGTTGTGGATGTATTTGAGGGTATTTGAGATGTGTTCTCGTGCATGATAAAGCATGTTATTTTTTCCACGTGCTATGTTCTTGCTAGGAAGCGTGTAATTCAATGTTCATTTGTGTTTTCATTAGGTTTGGATGACCTGCTGTTTACACTTCATATAAAGAATTAAAAATTTAATTAAGTGTGTGGTTGATCCAAGATGTTGCTTTTGGTATTGGTTAAGTTTTTAATTGGTCCACTCTCATTCCTTTCCACCACAGGAATGTTGAGTTGTCGACCTAATTTGAATTTTTGAAATGAAGTGTATGTGGCCGACCTTGGAAAAATTTTCTAAGGTTGAAGATGGTATAAATGCAAGTTGATTTGTGAAGGATTAAAACATACAAAAATAACAAAGTAAGCCACAAGTGTAGAGCAGAGTTGTGCGAAAGTGAGTTGAGGAAATAGTAATTTATTGTGTTAGATTCTTGAAAGCAGTGAGCTGAAGGTTTCTGCAATCTTTTAATCAAGGTTGTGGATGTGTGTAAATTATTGTGGTGGATCCTTCTATTATCTTTTGTATCTATAGGTAGTGAGCCTCCCCATTGGACAGTGAGTCCTTTCTATAGGTAGTGAGCCTTTGTATTTGGGTAGTGAGCCTCTTGTATTCAGTTTTGCTATTACTTTATATTGTGAGTTAATCCTCACCGTAGTTTTTCCCTTATTGAGTTTTCCATGAAAAATATGGTGTTCATTGTATTGATTTCGCTTTCTATTAACTGAATTTCATGTTCATACTTAATAACAAAATAGTGTGGTTGTGAAGTTGATAAGTGTTTGAATTTGGTGACAACTGATTCACCCCCCCTCTTAGTTTTCCTATGCCTTTTAACAATTTGTATCAAAGATTTGGCTTCTTTGTGTAGAGCTTAACCACTTAAGGTAGATCCAATGGCGCATAAGTTGGTGATCCCTATGTTCAATGGATTTGATTACAGTGATTGGAAAGTGTAGATGAGAGGATATATTATCTCTCTTAGTCACAAGACCTAGAAGGTTGTTGAGACGAAGTATATTGCACTGGAAAGTGGCCCTACTACTGCAGATGAGGCTTTTTCTTATGAGGAGAATGAAAAAGTGAGGTATGCTATTTACAGTGCTTTATCCAAGACTAAGCGAACAAAATTTATTTCTTTGGGCACTACTTATGAAGTTTGAAAGAAGTTGGAAGATATTTATGAAGGAAATGATAGAGTGAAATTGACAAAGAAGCTAATGAAAAAGCGTAGATATGAGAATTTGAAAATGGAAGAAGGAGAAGATATTGCAAGCTATTTCCAGAGGGTTGATCGAGTAGCAAATGAAGTTAGAAATCAAGGGGGTACTCTGACTGATGAAGATATAATTGAGAAGATTCTAATGACCCTACTAGAGTGTTATAGTGACAAGGTTTCAGTTATTGAGGAAACATATGATCCTAAGAAATATACTAAAGAACAACTATTTGGAAACTTGACTACATTTGAGATGAGAAAGTTTGGAAAGAAAGAAGAAAAGTTAGAGACGACATTTAAAGCAACAAAGATTGTAGATGATTCAGATAGTGATGGTTCAGATGAGTTAGAAGCAAACTTTACAAGGAAGTTGAAGAAAGGTACCGATAAGTATAAAGGTATGTTTCCCTTTAAATGTTTCAGTTGTGGTGATATTGGTCATTATGCTTCAAGATGTTCAAATAGAGTTGTACATAAGAAGAAAAAAGATCACAAAGATAGAAAGGATAAGAAATACAAAAAGTTGTACTATGTTAGAGAAGAAGCTAGAATATTTGATGATGAATTTGATTATGAGGGTGATGATAGTGAATTCTTGTTCCTAGCTTTGGAGAATAAATCTATGTCTACTAACTCTGGAAAATATGCAAGAAAAATTGATTCGGAGAACAAGAAGGATGAGATGGAAGGTACTTTGGTCACCGCATTTCATGCTAGACAGGATGAAGACTATTGGGTGATTGACAGTGGATGTTCTAATCACATGACTGGAGATAAAAGTAAGTTCACTAAACTTGAAAAGTATGATGGTGGTTTGGTGATGATTCATGAGCAAAGATTGTTGGGAAAGGTACAATTAGTTTTGATGGAATTTATAGCATTGATGATGTATATTATCTAAAGGGCCTAAGGCATAACCTTTTGAGTGTTGGACAGATGTGTAGCAAAGGTTTCAAACTTGCGCTTCATGATAATACCTATGAGATCATAAAAGGAGCCAGAGCTATGGTTGCTACAGGAAGGAGAACTCATGGAAACATCTATCAACTTAAGGGTGTTGATGGTTAGTGCCTTGTATCTCAAATTAATGAAAATTGGCTATGGCACTAGAGAATGGGATATGTAAACTTTGATAATCTGATAAGGATTAGTTTGAGAGATGTTTGAGGCCTGCATAAAATCATAAAGCCTGCTAATATTGCTTGCAGAAGTTGTCAGTTAGGGAAACAAACAAGGTGCAATTTCAAAGGAAAAGAGCAAACTACTACCGAAATGTTGGAATTAATTTATACAGACCTTTGTGATCCTACTAGAACATGAAACCTAAATGGTGACAGGTATTTCATGCTCCTTATTGATGAATATTCTCGAATGACATGGGTTTCTTTTCTTAGAAAAAAGAGTTAGGCTCTAGATAGGTTTAAAGTGTTCAAAGCAAGAGTAGAAAATGAAGTAAACCTAAGAATCAAATGTTTGAGATCTAATAGAGATGGAGAATTCACTTCTAGTGATTTTAATGCATTTTGTGAAGAGCATGGCATAAAGAGACACTTTTCTACTCCTAGAATCCCTCAGTAGAATGGAGTGGTTGAGAGAAAGAACCAAATTGTATAGGAAGCTACAAGAACCATGATGAAAGAAGAAAATGTACCTGATGTATACTGGAGAGAGGTAATACACACTACTATTTATGTTCTTAACAGGGTTCAAATTAGAGTGAACAAAACAAAGATTCCTACTGAGTTATGGACTAGTAAGGCTCCTACTATGAAATACTTTAAGGTGTTTAGAAGTAGATGTTACATTAAAAGAGATGATGAGAATCTTGGGAAGTTTGATGCTAGATGTGATGAAGGGATTTTCCTTGGATATTCAACTACCAACAAATTATATAGATGCTTTAATAAAAGTTTGAGGAAGATTGTTAAGAGTGCTAATGTGAAGGTTGATGAGGATATGCACATACCTATTGAGATAAGTGAAGTTGAACCTGATGATCCTATTTGCACACTAGCACTTGAAGAGAATAAGGAAGAGGACAAAGAAAAAACTAAAGAAGAAGAAGAAAATGAACCAAAACTTATTCCTAAGAATCCTAAGTATGTCTAGAAGAATCATCTAGAGGAACAGATAATTGGAGATAAGAGTGAAGGTGTGAAGACAAGAAGTAAAGTTGTAGTTGAGGTAAATCTGTCTTTACTTTCTAAAATAGAACCTAAGTATGTGTGTGAAGCATGTGAAGATGAGAGTTGGGTTAGAGCTATAAAAGAAGAGTTGCAACAAATATAGAAGAATGAGACATGGGAACTAGTTCCTAGACCTGTGAATAAGAATGCAATTGGTTCAAAGTAGGTGTTCAAGAATAAGTTGAATGAAAATGGTGAAGTTATAAGAAATAAATCAAGACTTGTATGCAAGGGATAATCACAAGTTGAAGGCATAGACTTTAAAGATACATTTTCCCCAGAGGCAAGCATGGAAGCTATTAAGATATTTTTGGAATTTTCTACCCACAAGGACTTCAAAGTATATAAAATGGATGTCAATTCTGCATTCCTGAATGGTGAACTGGAAGAAGAAATATACATGGAACAACCTGAAGGATTTCATTTATTAGAAAAATCGTATATGGTTTTCAAATTGAAGAAGGAATTATATGGAATGAAACAATCTCCCAGAGCATGGTACACAAGATTGGATAGATACCTAACACAACAAGGATTCAACAAAGGCTTTGCTAATAGTAATCTTTACTTCAAAGTGCAAAGTAACAAAATGTTGATAGTAGTAGTATATGTTGATGATATCATATTTGGAGGAAATGAAGGCATGTGTAAGAGATTTGCAAAGGAAATGAAAAAATAATTTGAAATGTCCATGATTGGTGAGTTGAATTTCTTTCTTGGTCTTCAAGTAAATCAAACTGATAAGGGGATATTCATTTCAAAATTGAAATATATGAAAGAGTTGTTAAAGAATTTTGTAATGGATGAATCCAAACCGGTTAGTAATCCTATGGTGACTAGATGTAAGCTACAAAGATGATGAATTTGCTAAAGCTAATCAAAGCAAATACAAATCTATGATTGGTGGACTGTTGTATCTTATTGCTACCAGACCAGATATCATGCATGCAATATGTTAGTTGCCATCTTTCAAGTAGATCCTAAAGAAGCACATGTTACACCTATAAAGAGGATATTCAGATATCTTAAAGGCATATGCCTTATGGTATCCTAAGGATACTAATTTCAGTTTAAGTGCTTATATCGATGTAGATTGGGTTGGTTGTGTGGATGATCGGAAGAGTACCAGTGGATGTTCTTTCTTTCTTGGAAAAAGATTGGTTTCATGGTTAAGTAAGAAACATGACTCAATTTCTTTATCCACTGCAGAAGTAGAGTATATTGCTGCAGCATCTTGTTGCACACAGGTTTTGTGGATGAAGCAAACATTGAAGGATATTGGAGTTACATGTAATGAGCCTATTCCTATCTTCTATGACAATACAAGTGATATAAACATTTCAAAGAATCTGGTAATTCATTCAAGAACAAAACATATATCTATCAGATATCATTTCCTGAGAGAGAAGGTATTGGATAATAAAGGCAGGCTGGAGTATGTGTCTGCAAAGGAACATATTGCAGATATATTCAGTAAGGATCTGCCAAAGGATACTTTTGAGTATCTTAAGAAGAGGTTGGGGGTCATTGGCCCTCCAAACTAGGTGCACATGGAGGTGCATCAGTCTAGTGAATCCATAGATTCTTCATTTATCTGGACTAATGAATGGGTCTACTCCACAGGGGGAGTAGAAAATTTTCATTGTTGCAATATGAGTTGCATGGGTGCACTCTTAAGGGGGAGTGATAAGAGTTTTTGATATTTTTCATTGATGTTAAAGGGGGAGAGAGAATCATGTGAAAAATAGTAGAAGACGAAGAGAAGGTATTTTTCTGGAATGTTGAGAATGCAGGAATGTAAATGAGAGAGTTGTCTTTGATGGTTTTTCACATAATGTGTTGCCATCAATGACAAAGGGGGATATTGTTGCAAGTATGAGAAAGTTTGGTGGTGTTTTCATTGATGTCAACACAGTTCAAAATGTTGTAGATTGTGCATGTATAGTTGAGATGATGTTGAGATGTTGTGAGTACATGGAGCTATCCTTATGATGTTGTAGATGTGCTGAAATGATGAGTTACCAAGTGATTTTGAGAAAATTAGTAAAGAGTGAAGTCAGAGTTATGTATGTGTTCAGAATGTTCTTTGTGTTTCTTCTACGTTGATCCTATGCTTGTGCGGATATGAAGGGTTGTTGTTGGAGATATGTTGGTGTCATTTCTTGATTCGTAGATTTTGGTTTGATGGAGTGTGAAAGATGTGTTCACCAGTGTGTGACCTAGTTTGACAGAGTTGCTTGTTTGTGGATTGGGAGAAATGTTTCTGCTCCACAGTCCTCTGTTGTTTTGTTTAAGATATTTCGGATCTAGAATATGCCTTGTGATGATATTCTTTGGGTTCTAGCAGAGATGTTTGTGGTTTGGTACTCTGAAAGTTGAGTTTCAAAGTTGTATATGTTTGCATAGTCCAGATGGATTGATGGAAGGTGTTCTATGTTCAAAGGTTGTTGCACTTGTTGTAGATGTATCTAAAGGTATCTTGTGCATGATAAAGTGTGTTACATCATTCATGTGCTATCTTCTTGCTAGGAAGCATGTACTTCAATGTTCATTTGTGTTTTCATTAGGTTTGACCGACCTGGTGTTTACACTTCATATGAAGAATTGAAAATTTAATTAAGGAAGTGTGCAGTTGATCCAAGATGTTGATTTTGGTCTTTGTTAAGTGTTTAATTGGTCCACTCTCATTCCTTTTCATCATGGGAATGTTGAGTTGCCAACCTAATTTGAATTTTTGAAATGAATCATATGTGGCCGACCTTGGAGAAAGTTTCTAAGGTTGAAGATAGTATAAATGCAAGTCGAGTTGCAAAGGATTAAAACATACAAAAATAATGAAGTAAGCCACAAGTGTAGAGTAGAGTTGTGCGAAAGTGAGTTGAGGCAACAATACTTTATTTTGTTAGATTTTTGAAAGTAGTGAGCTTAAGGTTTCTGCAATCTTCTAATCAAGGTTGTAGATGTGTGTAAATTGTTGTTCTGGATCTTTCTGTTATCTTTTGTATCTGTAGGCAATGAGCCTCCCTGTTGGACAATGAGTCCTTTCTGAAGCCAGTGAGCCTTTGTATTCAGGAAGTGAGCCTCTTGTATTCAGTTTTGTTATTACTTTATATTGTGAGTTAATCCTCATTGTGGTTTTTCCCTTATTGGGTTTTCCACATAAAATCTAGTGTTCATTGTGTTGATTTTGCTTTTTGTTGATTGCATTTCATGTTCATACTTAATTACATAATAGTGTGGTTGGGAAGTTGATAAGCGTTTGAATTTGGTGACAAGTGATTCACCCCCCCTCTTAGTTGTCTTGCACCTTTTAACAAAAATTCCCATGGGAGGGGAGTTATTATATGGATATGAGTACCCCTAGTATAATGTTTTGGCTATGAGAATTTGGATGTAAATATGTTTAATAAAATATGAAGGTGAAGGTGTGTGGAATGGGAATTGGAAATGGGAGCATGGTGATTGTTCTATGGTTTGGATGAAGGATATTATGGCTGAAATTTCTCAAATTTTGTTCTCCCCCTCCTCTTGTAGATGTCCCCACTCCCCCTATTTTGGAATCTTGAAGATGAGTCTTGTGTTTTGTGTGTAGTGGGTTCTTGTAATTATGTGTTGCAACCATTGAATGAATTTTATTTAGTAATTTTTTTGTTGGTGTTGTGTTGTACCTGCATTATGTATAAGTCATGTGTTGCAAAAGTTAAACAATACTACTTGATTACCTTGGTGTCTTCCCCTAGCTTGAGGGTGGGTTGTCTTCAACCCTATGGATGGGAGGTGAGATTCCATGAGACATGGAGTCATATGGTTGTTTTGTGTGTAGGGGTTGAATAAGGGAGGTCATTTGGGAAGACATTTTTTGCTATAGAGGTTCTGCTATTATCAATTTTGTGGGTTTCCTTGTATAGAAAAGTGTATTTCATACTATAACGATATCTAGTGGTGAATATATGCTCTGTTAGAATTGGAAGATATTATAAGAAACACAAATTCTTGTACAACATAGGTTGATTGCATGTGTTTGTAATTTATCTCAAATGTGTAAAAAAATATTAGTATATATGCATATATAGTAAAAGAGGCACTATGTAGAGTGTAGCACCTCTATGGATCCTAAACAATTGCATGTAATCTTCCATTTGTTTATGCCTACAAATAATTTATTCCTACAATGAGAATGATATATATATATATATTGTATTAGTAATAGAGTTTCAAAATAGGAAGACTGAATCTATATCTGTTTTAGTTATCTCCATGTAAAATATATATGCTGAAGAAAAACACTATGGTTGAGAGTGCCCTGTAAATAAATAAAAAATGTGTATATTATGTTTATACTATAGGCCTATACTACTCAAACTGTTTTCTCAAGTTGGTAATAGTATGTAGGTTAAATTGATGTTAGTTGGTAATGTATCTTTGACATCGTCACTTTAGGAATAAAAGAAGTATAATTTCTTCCAATAGTTGCCTATTAACGGATGAATAGGATGTAATATTATGAAGTATGTGTTGAATACAATCAACTCATTTGTTGTTAAAGTAAGGATCTAGAGATTTTATTTCAGTTGAAGCATCTATTTCATTATCAATGTTTCTATTCTATGTTCTTATGGTCACTACTCTATTTAGAATAAATGAGAAAGTCTCCTTTAGTTAGTTAGCCTTGAATCCATTGAAAATAAAGATAAAAGGGTGGGATACGATAGTGAAAGATTTTTGTAAAGGAATCATGAAATAGGAATAGATAGATTACTAGGTCTTCAAAGCATTAAATGAGACATAGTTATTTTTTTTTATTACAACATAAAAATGGTATATAATAGTGTATGGGAATTTTGGGGCGTCTAATAGAATGCTTAGATTCTTGTTTGAAAAATATTGGAAGAAAATTAGAAATAAAATGGAGCAAAAATATAAGATCCTATTAAGTAAGGATATATGTAAAAAAAATATATAGTGCAAGCTGATTTTGGCCTCCACAATGGAGAGGTGTGACCAATGAAAGGTAGTGATATCCTTTGAGGAAGCTGCCCCTGCCATGCGTGCTTCTCCCTCTCATGCCAATGTGCAACACGTGTTATTCCAAGTCTTGCATGGTTATTTAAACAATTAAACACAATATATATTTTTATATATAAAAATTTAAAAAATACTATGTGGAGTGAACCACCATCTAGACATTGTGGAGGGAATTGACTCCCATAATACATACACCCAATCAAAATTCCATAGACGTGGTTTCCAATTAACAGTAAGACCAAAATATTGAGAGCAGCCTCCATGGCCAACTTCTCCCATGGTGCTCCTTTCCCTTCTAGAAAACCTATGAATTCAAACCATTTGGTGAAATGAACCTAGGCAGATCAACACTATATATATATATATATATATAACAATAAGGATAGCACCAATACTTGGGATGGAGGTAGGGCTTATAGCCTATGGAGAACCCCCACAATGCTGACCTACTGCTAGTAAACTGGAAATCCACATCAAAACACCACCTGCTATCCCTACCTTTGTGTCTCGTAATAGCACTCAACAAAAATTAGGGTTAGGGTGAACTATGAAGATGAAAGACACTAAAAAAAACTTAGGGAACAATGTGTAATTACATAAAAAGACTAGGCGCTGGCTGTGTGGTTGGCCAATGTGGTACCTAATTTTTTTTTTTTGGCGATTATTGCTTTAATGCAATGAAAACATAATACCATAAAACCCAACATAATCATGAAATAATGAATCGGTGATGAGTTGACACGTATTTCTTATGATAAAATAATATAACTCTATCACTCAGTCTAATTAAAATGGAAGTGAAATACATATCCACAATAGTTACATCATTCATTTCAAAATGCCCTGCGATGGTAGTCGTTATTTTTTTTAGGCGGAGGAATTTATTGAAAGTTATAACATATCACTATTACATTAATGCTAGATATCAAGAATGGAAGGCACATTACTCTTTGGAAATATCATTAACAAGCACTCTGCGGAGCTGGAGTCCCTGCCTTGAGCAGGTCAGTTTTCTTGTTTGTTTGTAGGGAAAACAGTGACATTTGGCAAAAGTGGACATAGAGTGCATAGGTCTGTTTTTCGAGTAATAGTGGGAATTTTGTGGACAAGAAGAAACCTTCATGGATGTCAATATGCATCATGACCGAGTGATGCAATTCATATTTGGAGTGATTTTAAGCACATACATTGAAAGAAACACAACCATCTAATACAACTGTATATATTTCTTAAGGAATTGGTTCTTAGGAAGAGTATTTATTAGCTATTATTGATATTATTTATGAATTTGTATAACTCTTACATTATATACCCTTCTTGTACAGTGGGTCCTTTTCCTATCTGAGAGTCGAATTGGGAGACTTTGTAGAATATGTATAACTCTTATATTAGAATATGTTGTTAGTCTCTAACCTCTGCAAGGAGAGTGTCCTTTTCCTTCTGCAATCCCTCAAAATCAGATTTTAAAGTATCATAACTGACTTTAAGAAAATTGTAATCTCTTTCAAGCTGCTTGTTTTTCCAACAAACTCTTTGGTTCTGAAACCACACAGCCACCTGGCGAGGTTGAAGTCCAAGCTCTTGAGCCAACTGTATTTTCTTCTCTAGCTTTAGCTTGGTTTCCATTTCAAAACTCTTATCAAAAGATCTCTCCTGATCTAGTGTGAGTCTTCTCTTTTTAGACTCTGGTTGATAATTCATAAATTCATCCACTGCATCCTCATCCATTTGCTCTTTAGGATTTCCTGTGAACAAATTATAGAGGGGCAAGTTAAACAGGGGATGAAACACACTTCCTTCTAACCTGCTTGCATAAATGGTTCAGGCTGTGCATAAAATCTTAAGCCAAGATGGTCAAACGAAACTTTTGGAGAATTTTTTTTTGAATATCTTAAAGAAACACACACTTTGATCTCTT
>VDFB02000015.1:574912213-575008197 GCA_007258455.2 Sequoia sempervirens | reverse complement strand
GGTTTGGCAGGTGTTAGAGAAAGGAGGGTTAACTCCTTACCTGGAGCGATTGCATGGTAACAATCCATAGACTATGACATTGTTTGAAAAAGCATGGAACAATAGGGTGCTGAAGTTGGGTGGAACAAAGTTTGATGTGAATGAAGAATTTATAGTAAATATCACTAGTTTTCCCACAGATGGTATAAAATTCTTTAGACACAAGGAGTCACAATCTACTATGTAAATATTCTTCAAGGGAGATGAAGCTAATGACTTGAAGACTGCAAAGAGTGAGGGTTACCATATGAGCTCTCTCAAGGTGTTGTGGAGAGATGTGGCCAAGGAACTTATGTGTTATATCACCCTAGAAGGATGCTTCTCTGCGGTAAATGCTTACCACTTCCTTATGCTTAATCATTTCTACCACAAGAAAAGGATTTCCTTTCCCTATTATCTCTTGGCATTGTTGGATTCTGGTCTTAAGGACCATAAGAGAAACCCCAAAAATCTTGTTTAGCATGTGGGGTTAATCCTTTTAATTTTAGAATATGCTAAATATTTTGAGGTGGCTAAGCTAATTGCTACCCTTAAGGGTAAGCAGGCTAAGCCGGCAGAGGAATACGAGACTATCTGAGAAGAGGAGCCAACTAGTAAAAAATGAAAGAATAGAAAATTTTATTTGGAAAAGGAGTTGGATTCTGAGGTGGATGTGGACTTTGTCCCAGATTCTCTTGCATCTATGGAGGTGGGTCCCCAACCCCCTATTGTTGGAAAGTATAAGAAAGGGGAGTCATGGCCTAACAAGGGTTATGAGACTTGCAGTGATAGGTGGTTGTTAATTTTCCAAGTATTGGTGTGAAGGAGAATAATGATGTGTATGATGAGGCATCGTCACCACCCCCTGTGACTAAGCAGGAGGAGCTGGAGGAGGGAAGTAAGAAGAAATGGGTTCTAAGGTCTATGAGTCAAATGTTGGAGAGGGTCTCTCCTCTAATGATCATGGATTGACATGATGCTGATGATTCCCCAGTTGTGAACCTAGATTTGCAACAGAAAGGTAAGGTTGTGGTTGCTAGTGGATAGGATGTTGTGGATACCCCGACTACGGACCTGGAGTGTTGAAGAAAAGAAAGGTGGTGGCTGAGAAGATTGTGAATTCCATCCACAAAATCAATATGTCAGTTACTATTGGGAAAGATAAGGAAGTCTCTTCCAGTCAGGATAAGGTTAGCTCCTCTAAGAAGGAAGATGTTGTTGGGAAGGGGGTTTTTAATTTTGACAGGGAAGATATCTCTAATGTTCTAGGAACTGCTAGAGAGGGTTTCGTTGTTTTGTTCAAATTGTTCAAATGGATTTTTCATGAACTTAATATGAAAAATGTCAAAGTAAGGGGTGCGATGAGTAAGGTTGAAGATTCCTCTATTCAAAACCAGATTGATGAATTGTTTAATTCCTTGAATATTGTGGCAGAGGAAACTCTTAAGATGAAACAAAATCTAGAAGCTAGAGTTCTCACCCTTGAGGATCAATTCAAGAAAATTTGTGCTAGTGTGGTCAAGGGTGGGGAGGTGACTAAGTCTGTTGTTAACTTTGAGTCTATTGGTATTACCTCTCCTTATATTAGTGCCAAGAATCACAAGGAAACTGTTCATGCTGAAGAGATTAGTATTGGTGGAAAGCTGATGGAGGAGGAGGTATCAATGAATAATAATATACAAAAACATAAATTTTAAACATTGATAATAATAATCAAATTTGGTATAGTCAACAAACATATAACCATAATAATGCTAATACCAAAAGCAATATTATGGTAAAGACGGTATCTTTAACAACTAACCATATTCTTAATTTTTTTTCATATTAATCAAAAAAGGAAGGATATCAAAATATGTGTAATAGTTATAGGTTAATAGGTTGATGCTATCCAACATGCACATATGCTATTGTATATTACCAAGGAGGATGGAAAAAAAATTATCCATTCTTCTAGTAAAAATATTGGCTACTAACACCGTGATTTCTAGTTAATCGTAAAAACACAAAATTTAGCACTATTAATTTGTGGGAGTGAGGGTCACTTGTTGTGGAATAAAGATTCAAATCTAATGACCATCCTTCCCTACGATGTCGGAAAGGAGGGTCATGACCAAATAACTACTATCGCTAAATCCATCACCTCAAAAACTAGAATCTTTCAAGCTCATGACATTGAATCAATAAGGACAATGGTGGTAATGTTAATTCATGATTGATTAATCTGGTTGTTGCATGATTGTCAATTTAGATGAAATAAAAAAATTAAGATGTGATTGTGTGTTTAACAAAAATGTAGGGCATCACATTTGGTATTAGAGTGAGGTTTTTCAAACATGGATCTTTGGGACGATATGGAATAGAAAACTATTTAAGTTAAAACCTTGGTGTGGATAGGATTCCTTGTAGAGTGAGAAGAGGAGCTCCAAGAGGAGCTCATGGATGGTAGATGCCACTAGAGTCATATCACACAAAGGATGTCCACCAAGGGGAGAATCTAGAGTTGGGACTATAGATACTATAGGCACTGCAGAATCTAAAAGGAGTTATTGACTAGAGACTAATGATAGTAGAGGTACCACATGTAGAGCAACCGAAGGTCAAGGCCATACATGTGGAGGAGCCTGAGGGTGAGGGGAATAATGTAGGGTCTCATTAGCATATTATGAGTCCCCCATGTCATTAGGGGGCATGAAAAAGAGAGTTAGAGGAGAAGTGCATGCATATTCCACCACCACCTGAGGCATCGAGGGTTTTAAAGAGTTTAGGAGACAAACTTCATGATCTGCTTCACCTTAAGCTACGAGAATTCACAAGATCCATCAGTGGGGTGGAGGCACAGTCATGGCTACTTAGTCTTGATAGATACTTTGGGTTGCAACCATATGGGAGCAACCTTAAGGCTAGGGTGGCTATTCACTTATTGAGATAAACTAATTCTACTTGATGGCACCAAGAGGAGTGGAAGTACCACTTATCCATGGACATGATCACCTAGGATACCTTCTTAGAGAACTTCAGAGAAAGTTACATTTCAGAGCATTTCCATTAGATTGATGAGTGCCATGACCTGTAGCAGAGGTGTCTCATAGTGGCTCAATATGAGAGTTGATTTCTTGAGATTTTGTAGTACATGTAATATATCCAAGAGGAGAAATTGCTCGTCAACTAGTTCATCAGGGGGTTGAACCCAAAATTTTTAGGACTTATATGGATTACTAATTCCACATAACTTGGGGTCACCATGGAGAAGGAATACATAATAGAGGAGGTACATAGTAGGGAAAATGAATCTCATAAGAGGTTTCAAAACCGTAATAGGGCTAGCAAGATCATAGATTTGGTAGAGCACCCCTTCCAGTGAAGGGGGGATTTGGACCTACATTTGGGGTTCCTAGACCACAACAGTTATAGCATCAGACATAGAGGTCTAGACCGCAATAGGGTGCATAGGGTGGATCTCCTAGGACATGGCAAATACAGAACCCACGTAGAGATTAGAGACCCTAGGGTCAGTAGACAAACCCCCCTTGATCCCAATAGTTGTTCAGAGGAGGACATAGTGGTTTTGGGAGGTCTAGATCCTCTCAATTTGATAGGACATAGCCAACACGGGGATAGATGATAGGACATTTTCATGTTTGTAGTGGTGCGGGTCATTTACCCAGAGAGTGCCCAAAGGGTTTTCTAGCGGGAGGACCCTGCCTTGTAGACTTAGAGTCGATAGTTGGAAATATGGGAAAATCCCATAGGGTTTTTGCAATAGTTGAGAACTACCAGGCTGAGCATCATGCCACTATCATTCAGGTATGATTGAGGGCATATCAGTTAGTGTATTATTTGATTCAAGAGCATCAAATTCTTTTATTTCCCCAACTATTGTGGATCATTGTAGGCTAGTGGCATCTAGGCAAGAGGATAAGTGGGAGGTAGAGATAGCTTCAGGGGCCAAGGTGGCCATTGATTCAGTGGTTCATGGTTGCTAGTTGTCTATTGGGGCTACTACCATCACAGTGGATTTACATGTTACTCCATTGGGATCATACAACATAGTGTTGGGCATGGATTGGCTTGATGCACATCAAGCTAAGATCGATTGTCAACACAAGACTATTGAGTGTGTGGATGATCAGGGTATATCAGTAATGATTTTAGGGATACATAGGCCCATTTCTCTCTGCAATATGATATTAGCTATGTAGCTAAAGTGGTGCATGAGGAGGGGATGTCAGATGTTTTCCATCACCATTAGCGATAAATATAAGGATTTGATAGAGGTTTCATTGGATGATCATCCTATTCTTAGGGAGTTTGTAGATGTGTTTCCTTTAGAGTTACCAAGGGTTCCTCCCCATAGAGAGGTGGTATTCCACATTGGTTTTGTTTTGGGAGCTCATCCAATTTTGAGGGCACCATACAAGATGACTATATAGGAGCTCAATGAGCTCAAGATTTAGTTAGAGGAGCTTTTAGAGAAGGGGCACATTCGACCTAGCATCTCACCTTGGGGTACACTTGTCATCTTCATCAAGAAGAAGGATGGGTCCCTTCACCTTTGCATAGATTACAAGTAGTTGAACAAATTGACAATTAAGAACTACTATCCCTTGCCAAGGATTGATAAATTGTTTTATCAGATGAGGGGAGCCAAGGTGTTCTCCAAGATTGACCTGAAGTTCGAGTACCATCAGTTGAGGATTGTGGAGGAAGATATCCACAAGACAACATTCAAGACTCGTTATGAGTTTACAATGGTGCCATTTGGGTTGACAAATGCCCCCGTAGTGTTCATGAGTTTGATGAATGGGGTATTCTGCACCTTCTTGAATAGATTTGTGCTGATATTTTTGGATTACATTTTCATTCTCACAGACAGTGGAGGAGCATGAGAATCATCTGAGGTAGGTTTTGCAGTGTTTGAGATGACATCATCTTTATGCCATTTTGGCTAAGTGCTCATTCTTTCATCCAGCAGTTAAGTATTTGGGACACATCATTTGAGGTCACAGTATCTTAGTAGATCCATCAAATATTAGTGTCATTATGGATTGGATGACACCCACTAGTGTTATAGAGGTTAGGATATTTATGGGACTAGCAAGTTAGTAGTGTCATTTTGTGGAGGTTTTCTCTAGGATAACACACCTTATTATTTCTCTTAAGTGAAAGGGGAAGAGGCTAGAGTGGAAAGAGTAGTGTGAGAGGGAATTTTAGACCCTCAAGGAGCATCTCATGAGTATTCCCATTCTAGTAGTACTTGATCTAGCATTAGATTTCATGGTTTCTACAAATGCATCATTGGATGGTATTGGAGTAATACTCATGCAGGAGGGTCGAGTGCTTGTGAATGAGTCACCAAAACTCAAGACACGTGATCAAAATTATGCCACACATGATTGAGAGCTTGCAATATTAGTACATGCTCTCATGAGAAGGAGACATTTTCTCCTTGGCCACCACTTTGAGCTTCATTTCTATCATAGCAATTTTCAGTACATCTTCACATAGCTGAACTTGAATGTGTTGGAAATATGTGCCTCAAATATTACAGGCTAAAACCTCCATGAGTGCCAATCCGATGTGATAGGTTCCATGTCTGGCTGACTAGTAGGTTTGCTTTATTCAGTTCTGAATAGGTCACTGTGACCTTGCCATTGCGTTGCCGAAAGGTTACATTGTGGAGTCTATTACTGTAGCATGATGTATTCGTTATGAACTTATAGCACTTAGGAGACCTTTGGCCGAAAGGCCATTCAATCGTGCATTGGGGAGACTCTTGGAAAATGTGGTCTTTGGTGAAGCTAAAGGTTTTCGCTAAGTTGTCTCAGCGAAGTGTTAATCTCTCGTTGACAGTGTTTACATTGAGGTTCTCGGGGTAACCCATATTGACTCAGTAAGAAGTCACCACGAAAGCAGATGTTATTCTGAAAATGTTTGTTTTGTATTCATCAGGGAGACTTGGCCGAAGGAAATGTCATCAGTAAGATGTACTACCGATGTGGATGTCTCAGCGACAAAGACTCAAGTGTTAGTCTTTGGTGTAGCTCTTGGCGAATGCTCGTCATCGGTGGAACATAGTGGTTTCGATAAGAAGTCCCAGTGACTTAGATGAGTCTCATCGATGTTGAAGAATCTTCAAGGTAACTTAAAGCTATCGGAGAAACCTCTTAGCGATGGAAAATGTCTTGCTGATAGCTGATGGCTATCGGGGTAGCTCTTGGTGATAGTTGGTCATCAGAGTAACATATGGAGATCGATATGAACTCTTGGTGATAAGTGTGAGTCTTGCTGACTTCTCCTTGGTGCTCGGTAGGTATGGGGACTTCGATATAACCTTTGATGTCTCACTATGACCTTCTGGAGAAAGCGATCAGTCAGGGAAACTACGTGATGACTTGGTGTATCTCTTGGAGCTCGATATAACATCTTGGCGACAATAGAGGCTCTTGGCTACATCGATATGAAGTATATGTGGCATCGGTGAGACACTGTTAGTGTCTCACCAAGATGCCAATGCATTACGAATTCTGTTGACTGTCTCACTATCATACATGGAATCTCGTGGAAAAATAGAGGAAGCTGAAAGTGAACCGTTAGCAGTTGGTTTGTTGTGACAGTTTTGTGAGAAAGCTCAACAGTCAGGGAACATCGACGACATCGATATGAAGTATATGTGGCATTGGCAAGACACTATTAGTGTCTCACTGAGATGCCAATGCATTACGAATTCTATTGACTGTCTAACTGTCATACGTGGAATCTCGTGGACGAATAGAGGAAGCCAAAAGTGAACCGTTAGCAGTTGGTTCATTGTGACAGTTCTGTGAGAAAGCTCAATAGTTAGGGAACACCATGGATATAGTTGGAAGTTTTAGACACTTTGGGGTTGGATAGTAGTTCGATCAACAGTGAAGTGTGAAGAAGAATTAAAACTATATCAGTAAAGGATTTAAAATCTGTAAAGGCTATAACTTGGATGTTTTCTATTTGAAGAATTTTCATGATGAATGTTGCTGTATAATGACACCAGAAAGATAAGTTTGGAATTATATGTAATTTCAGGTACTGTAATACAAAGTGATTTCTCTTGGTGTGGTGGGTTTTTCTCCCATAAGGGTTTTCCCACGTATATTTGGTGTTCATGTGTGTTTGTCTAATACTATGTTTCTGTAAATTGTTTCATAGTGCATCTCAACTTGACTATAATTGTAAATTTTAAAGTTTATCTGCATTCTTTCCTGAGGTAATTACGTTAGGAGAATTGTTTTCCGCATCTAATTTTCCTTACAAGTGGTATCAGAGCCTGGCCAGTTGTGTTATCCTTGGGGTACATTGGGTTTTTTGTGTCAATACTATTTAGTGGGAGTCTTGTAGAGATTGTTATTTCTGATTATAGGTTAAGATGGCTAGTACATCTAGAAAGTTTGAAATAGAGAAATTCAATGGCAGTAACTTTGAGTTGTGGAAACTCAAGATGGAGGATCTTCTTGTTGACCGTGATCTTTGGATTGTTGTGGCTAGAGTGAAACCTATAGGCATGAAGCAAGAAGATTGGGACCTTGCAGATAGGAAGTCTAAGGGGCTGATAAGGCTCTATTTGGCAGACTCAGTGCTTCTAAATTTGCATGAAGAAAAGACTGTGTCTTCCTTGTGGAAGAGACTGGTGTCTATTTATCAGGGGAAGTCCTTAGTGAATAAACTATTCCTAAGGAAGAAACTATACTCTTTGAGAATGCAAGAGGGATGGGCTGTAGCTGATCATTTGAATGCATTTAACATGTTGCTCGTACAATTAACATCTGTTGGTGTAAAGAATGAAGAAGAGGATCATTGTATGCTTCTATTGTGTTCTTTTCCAGACTCATGGGATCATCTGGTGATGGCGATTGGAAGTACAACATCCAGTTTCAAGATGGAATATGTTGCATCTTTTTTGTTAGAAGAGATGAGAAAGAAATATTTTGAGATGGCGAAGGAGGCTCTTGCTGTTAGAGGAAGGTTAAAAGAGAAAGGAAAGAAGAAGGACAAGAAGTCCAAATCAAAATTAGAGGGGAGATCAAAGTCTTCTGGAAAAAATTCCAAGGTGAAGTGCTGGAACTGTGGGCAACCTGGTCATGTCCAAAAGGATTGTAAAGAGGAGAAAAGAAGAAGGGCTCTTCTGATAATGGTTCTTCTTATAGTGATGGTGATGTCTTCATTGTAGCCTTGGCTACACAGGCATCATATGATGTCTAGTTGATTGATTCTAGAGCATCGTTCCACATGAAATCTAATAGAGAATGGTTCACAAAGTATGAAGAATACAATGGTGGAAAGGTGTACCTGGAAAGTGACTCAACTTTGGAAATTGTTGGTCATGGAAGAGTCAGAATCCAATTCCCTGATGGCAGAATAAAGGGGATCAATGATGTGATGCACATACCAGGTCTGGCTCGAAATATTCTTTCTATTAATAAGCTTAATGATATTGGAGTACAAGTCTTGTTCTCGGGAAGTGGTTGCAAGATGACTAGAGGTGCTCGAATTGGTACCCTGTACAAGCTAGATGCACAAGTTGTTCAATGTAATAGTGTCTCTTCAAAGTCAATGAAAGTTGCTCATGGAGGTAAAGAGGGAAATATCCCTAATTATGTAAACTCTACAGAAGTAAAAATTCCTGTAGAGAAGACTATGCTTTGGCATCATAGGTTAGGCCACATAGGAGAAAAAGGTTTAAAAACCTTGAAAAAAAAACCTAGTTGAGGGGCTTGAAGATTGTAATCTAGAATTTGAATTCTATGAACACTGTATATATGGAAAGTAGCACCGTGTTTCATTTTATGACAGTCCTCATAAATCTTCTGGTTTGTTAGATTATATCCATTCAGATGTGTTTGGTCCAATGAATGTTCCTTCATTGTCTAAATCAAGATACTATGTGTCATTCATTGATGATTATTCAAGGAGAGCATTTATATATTTTTTGAAAAGTAAATCAAAAGTGTTCAGTCAATTTAAGGAGTTTAAAAATCTTGTTGAAAATCAGACTAGTAAAACAATAAAATGCTTAAGGACTAATAATGGGGGTGAATTCTGTTTTGATGAATTTGAAAGATACTATAAAGACCATGGAATCAAAAGACACAAGACTACACCTTATACTCCACAACAGAATGGAGTTGTAGAAAGGTTCAATAGGACAATGATCGAGAGAGCACGAAGTATGCTTAGTAGTGCTGGTTTGGAGGAGAAGTTTTGGGCTGAAGCTACTACTATTGCATGTTACTTGGTTAACCGATCTCTGAACTCTACTCTTGTTGATAAGACACCTTTGGAAGTGTGGTTTGGTAAGAAGCCCTTTATTAGACATATTCAAGTTTTTGGCTGTGAGGCATATGCACATGTGTCGGATGTAAAAAGATCTAAGTTGGAGAACAAGGCTATCAAGTGTATTTTCATTGGCTATAGTGCTAACATTAAAGGATACAAGCTTTGGAATCTTGTTATAGAGAAGGTTGTATACAACAAAAGTGTAATCTTTCGTGAGCTGAAACCTTTCACCCTGGATCTGCAGTCAAAGGAAAATTCAAAAAACAGTAAGGATGTAGTAGCAATTCCTCCTACACCAGAGAAAGAGGAATTGAAGATTCAAAACATACCTGAAATTGAGGAGAGCTCAAGCAGTTCTGAAGAAGAAGAACCTCAGTCTCAACTAGTGAGGAGGTCAACCCAGGAAAAGAAACAACCAGATAGGTATGGGTTCTCATTAATTGATTCTACTTGTTCCTATGCTTTAGTTCTAGCACTAATGAGCCTAGGACTGTAAAGGAGGCAATTAAAATGTATGATTTAGATTCTTGGTTGGAAGCCATGGAGGAAGAAATGGTGTCATTAGATAAAAATGAAACCTAGAGTTTGGTGCCCTTGCCTAAAGGTAGAAAACCTATGGGCTATAAATGGGTATTTAAGAAAAAGATTGGTCTGGATGGTAGTGTAGAAAAATACAAGGCAAGATTAGTTGCAAAGGGTTATTCTCAGGTTGAGGGAATTGATTATGGGGAAATATTTTCTCTTGTAGCAAAGCTCACGTCCATTAGATTTCTATTGTCACTTGCAGCAGCGTATGGCTTAGAGGTTGAACAGATGGATGTGAAGACAACATTTCTTCATGGTGATCTTGAAGAAGAAATCTATATGTCCCAGCCTGAGCACTTTGTTGAAAAGGGTAAAGAAAAACTAGTATTCAAATTAAAGAAGTCTCTATGTGGGTTAAAGCAATCTCCTAGAATGTGGTACCAAAAATTTGATACTTATGTATTATCTTTAGGCTTTGTGAGATCAAAATCTGATCACTGTGTATATTATAAAGTTGAAAGTGATCAAGTGCTTGTTATTGATCTTTATGTTGATGATATGCTATTCATAGGAAATAGCAAGCTAATGATTTCTGATCTTAAGTCTTAGTTTTTGCTAAGTTTGAAATGAAGGATCTTGGTGCTGCAAGGTATATTTTGGGGATGGAGATATCCAGGGACAGGAAGAATAGAAATCTTTGGCTCAGTCAGAGTAAGTATATCAGGACTATCCTTGGGAGATTTTGTATGAATGATTGCAAGCAGTTAGTTGTTCCAGTCATGCAGGGAATGAAGCTATCTATTGAGGAATGTCCAAAATATCCTACTGAGATGGAGGACATGACCAGTGTGCCCTATGCTAGTGCTATAGGTAGTATTATGTATGCAATGGTTTGTACAAGGCTAGACATTGCCCAAGTAGTGGGAGTACTTAGTCGATTTATGGCTAATCCAAGAAGAATACATTGGGATGTTGTGAAGAGGGTGTTTAGATATTTGAAGGGAACTTCAGATTTTGCTTTGTGTTATCATGGTAATTTGGTTGAATCATAGAGGACTCTCAACATTCATGGATATGTAGATTCTGATTGGGCAGGGGACATTGATAGCAGGAGATCCACCGGTGGATACATTTTCATGTTGAATAGTGGTGCAGTGAGTTGAATGAGCAAGTGGCAGGCTATAGTCACTTTGTCCACTACAGAGGTTGAATACATGGCAGCTACCCATGCTTGTAAAGAAGCTGTACGATTGAAACGTTTGTGTTCTAACATTGGTTTTGATGCAGGAGAAATAACAATCTTATGTGACAGTCAGAGTGCCATTTGTCTGGCAAAGAACCCAACTTTCCATGCCAGAATGAAACATATTGACATATAGTACCACTTTGTACCAGATATGGTTGAGGATGGAAAGGTCGGTTTAGAAAAGGTTGATACTCTAGAGAATGTTGCAGATGCATTAATGAAGCCAATGAGCACAGAAAAGTTTAGATGGTGTACCAGTTCAATGGGCCTTAGTGCCCATGATATTTAGTAAGTATTATTTGTGCTTTGGAGGTGCCTATATGATCTTTTTCAAGTGGGAGATTGTTGAAAATATGTGCCTCAAACATTACAGGCTGAAACCTCCATGAGTGCCAAGTCAGTGTGATAGGTTCCATGTTTGGCCAACTAGCAGGTTTGCTTTATTCAATTCTGAACAGGTCGTTGTGACCTTTCCATTGTCTTGCCGAAAGGTTACACTGTGGAGTCTATTTGCGTAGCATGATGTATTCATTATGACCTTATAGCGCTTGGGAGAAATTTGGCTGAAAGGCCATTCAATCATGCATCGGGGAGACTCTTGGCGACTGTGGTCTTTGGTGAAGCTAAAGGTTTTTGCTAAGTTGTCTCAGTGAAGTGTTAATCTCTCGCCGACAGTGTTTACGTTGAGATTCTCAGGGTAACCCATATTGACTCGGTAAGAAGTCACCATGAAAGTAGATGTTATGCTACAGTGTTTGTTTTGTATTCATTGGGGAGACTTGGCCGAAGGAAATGTCATCGGTAAGATGTCCTACCGATGTGGATATGTGTCAACGACAAAGACTCAAGTGTTAGTCTTCGATGTAGCTCTTGGCGAATGATGGTCATTGGTGGAACACAGTGGTTTTGATACGAAGTCTCAGTGACTTTAATGAGTATTGTCAACGTTGAAGAATCTTCAAGGTAACTTAAAGCTATTAGAGAAACCTCTTAGCGATGGTGAATGTCTTGCCGATAGCCGATGGCTATCGGGGTAGCTCTTGGTGACAGTTGGTCATTAGAGTAACATATGGAGATCAATATGAACTCTTGGCAATGACAGAGGCTCTTGGCGACATCGATATGAAGTATATGTGGCAATGGTGAGACACTGTTAGTGTCTCACCGAGATGAGAGTGCATTATGAATTCTGTCGACCATCTGACTGTCATATGTGGAATCTCGTGGACGAATAGAGGAAGTTGAAAGTGAACCATCAGTAGTTGTTTCATTGCAACAGTTCTGTGAGAAATCTCAACAGTCAGGGAACACCATGGATATAGTTGGAAGTTGCAGACACTTGGGGGTTGGATAGTAGTTTGATCAACAGTGAAGTGTGAAGAAGAATTAAAACTATATCAGTAAAGGATTTAAAATCTGTAAAGGCTATAACTTGGATGTTTTTTGTTCAAAGAATGTTCATGATGAATACTGTTGTATAATGACACTAGAAAGATAAGTCTGGAAATGTATGTAATTTTGATTACTATAATACAAAGTGATTTCTCTTGGTGTGGTGGGTTTTTCTCCTGTAAGGGTTTTCCCACGTATATCTGGTGTTCATGTGTGTTTGTCTAATACTTTATTTCTGTAATCTATTTCATAGTGCATCTCAACTTGACTATAATTGTAAATTTTAAAGTGTATCTGCATTCTTTCCTGAGATATTGATGTTAGGAGAATTGTTTTCTGCATCTAATTTTCCTTACAGAATGCTTGATAGAGACATTGGATGGAGTTCTTGTGTGACTATGAATTTTATGTGCACTACATCAAGGGGAAGGAGAATGTAATGGAAAGTTCCTTGAGTAGACGATGACTTGAGATAATGAATATAACAGTGAGTATAGAATTGAGGACTCACATTCTATAGGAATTTCAAGAGGATGATTAGTTTTATGAGGTTCAAAGTGAGTTACAGTCTCAACATTCCCTTTAGGGAAAGTATACGAGATACACATTGGATTCAGATGGATTACTATGTCATAGAGGAAGTATATATCTACATAAAATTGTTTTGACAAAGGCACATAGAGCTCCATATGCAACACATCCAGGGGTGAAGAAGATGCATGCAGATCTTTTCCAATTATTTCATTAGGTAGGGATGCATAGAGAAATTTAATATTTTGTTGCTTGGTGCATTGAGTGTCAGAGAGTCAAGGCCAAGAACTAGCACACGATAGGACATCTTTACCCTTATGAGATTCTAGAGTGGAAATGGAACACATTTTCCATGTATTTTATTTTGGTCTACCTTTGTCATCAAATCGCCATGATGCCATTATGGTTATAGTTGACAAGTTGAACAAGGTGGCTCACTTCTCTCTAGTACATACTACCTACATAGCACTAGTAGTAGCAAGGTATTCTTGGATGACATTGTCATATTGCATGGGATTCCTCGCAGGATCATATCAGATAGGGATTTAGTATTTAACTTAACCATTTGGCAAGAACTACAATAGGCCTAAGGCACTCAACTCAATTTCATTACTATGTATCATCCAGAGACAAATGGACAAATAGAGAGGGTTAATTAGGTATTGGAGGATATGCTACATATGTATGTGATGGATTGTCAATCCATATGGGAGGAGTCCTTTACCTATTTGAGTTTTCATACAACAATAGTCATCACAATTCTTTAGGTATGAAACCTTATCAGATGTTGTACAATATACCTTGCAAGACACCATTGATTTGGGATAGAATCAAGGATAAGGTGGCTATTGGTTTAGAGTTGTTATAGGATATGGAGAAACATGTAGTTCTGATCAGACAATGGTTACATGAGGCTCAAGATTCATAGAAGAATTACATAGATGCTAAGAGGTTAGACCAGAGATTTGCAATGGGGGATCAATTATTCTTGAGACTACAGTGTCATAAGATTGCAATCCATTATGGAAAGGTCTCTAAGCTAGCACCTCAATTTGTGTGTCCCTTTGAGATTTTGGAGCAAATAGGTCCAATCACTTATTGTCTAGCTTTTCCACCTAGCTTTTCGCGTATCCATGATGTTTTTTCATGTTTTTGTTTTGTGACATTATGTGCATGATTTGTCTCATGTTTTGGATTGGGATACCTTATAGGTGGAGTCAAATAACCACTTCGTGCTAGATCCCATAAGCATATTGGGTCATCAGACGTTGGCCCTTCGAGTGCGAGAGTTGGACCAAGTCAGGGTCCAGTGGGATAAATATGATGAGGTTGCCGCTACCTAGGAGAACACATCACATATGATGAAATTATACCCTCACCTCTTTGAGGACTTCCAAGAGGATGTACAACCATACGGGGTAGGATGTGAGACCCGTCTTTTTAGTACTGAGGATTATATGATTTATGTCATGACCTGCATAAACAATTTTGATTTTGACTAATTTGATATCATGGATTGTATTTTTGATATATTGATGTTATCATAGACATAATACACTTCTACATGCATGTTGATCTTTATCGATATGAATTTTGTGATGCTATGTAGTTAATTGAATTAATTTTATGATTTTGTTATTATTATCCTATGAGCATATGATAATGTGATTCGACGGATTTGTGGATTCAAATGTACTAAAATTTTGATTTATCTTGTTGGAATTGATTTTGTTAATAACATGATAATTATTCCACGAGGTGAATAAATGGGATTAGCTGCTTATTTTTTAAAAATGCTTCTAAATATATATCATGTTGCAATCTAAAGCTTTGTTTCATTATGATGTTGGATTAATGTTTGTAGTTGAGTACACAGGTTAGCCATAACTAGTGGACTTGGGGAACACCAAGGTGACATGTGTCATAATGGTTTGTGATGTGTTATTATGTGTTATGTTAGTAAATGTATTGTCTTATTGTCCAATTCCATGCATAGTGAAAATGGTTGAGGTAACATTTGAAACCCAAGTCTTAAAGTGATTTCAAGTGTTTTAGTTATGTTTTGTGGTATTTTCTTGACCTTAGGTCATAAGGTTAAGTCTTGGGGGTAACTTTATGAGTTTAAAAATTAATTTGGAAGCCTTAGGCCCCCTTTTTGGAAGAACCTTCTACAAGATACTAAATTCAAGAATAAGGCATATTTTCAAGAGCCTACACACCAAAAAGAGTGAAGGGTGTCCAAAGGAGGAGGAAACACATGTCACCTACACAATTCATCATTAGTGTTTAGGATCTTAAGGGAGTTTTTTTTTTTTTTTTAAAGAAACTATTTATTCTAACCTCAATTCAAAAAAATTCTTCTATCCACATTGTTCAAAGCAAATAATAAAGGCTTGGTAGAGAGGATTTGGAGAAGGGTGCTCCTATTTTGTGATCTCCATTTCCAAATTGAAGGTTTATAGGTTGGTTATTTTTTTTCCCCTCTTGTATTTTATTTGGTGAAATGTGTGTGAACATTTGCTGGAAATTTTTGCGTGTTGTGATGGCTGCTTGTAGAATTTTTTTGTCTTGTTGAATGAAATTCCATGTTTTCTTGGAGGTTAATTTTGTGTGGGGTTTTGAGAGGGAGATATTTCCATGGGAGGGGAGCTATTATAGGGGTATGAGTACCCTTGGTAAAATGTTTTTCCTATGAGAATTTAGATGTAAATATGTTTAATGAAATGTGATGGTGAAGGTGTGTTGAATGAGAATTGGAAATGGGAGCATGGTGATTGTTCTATGGTTTGGATGGAGGATATTATGGCTAAAATTTCTAAAATTTTGTGGTCCGCCTCCTCTTGTAGATGTTCCCACTCCCCCTATTTTGGGCTTTGGAAGATGATTCTTGTGTTTTGTGTGTAGTGGTGTATTGTAAGTCTGTGTTGAAACTATTGAATCTAGTTTATTTTGTAATTGTGTTGCTGGATGTTGTGTCGTAGTTGCATTATGTATATTCCATGTGTTGCAAAAGTGAAACTATACTACTTGGTTACCCTAGTGTCTTCACCTAGCTTAGGGGTGGGTTGTCTTTACCCCTATGGTTGGGAGGTGAGCTCCCATGGGTCATAGAGTCATATGGTTATTGTGTGTGCAAGGAGGAGGTCATCTAGGAATAAATTTTATGTTATAGAGGTTTTGCTATTATCAATTTTGTGGGTTGTCTTACATAGAAAAGTGTATTTCATGTTATAACAATATCTAGTGGTGAATATATGCTCTATTGTAATTGGAAGATATTACTGGAAACAAAAACTATTGTACAACATAGGCTGCTTGCATGTGGTTGTAAGTTTTTTGAAATGTGTAAGAAAAAATATTAATATATATGCATATAAAGGAAAAGTTGCACTATGTAGAGTATAGCTCCTCTATGGATCTTGAATAGTTGCATGTAATTTTCCAATTGTTTATGCTTGAAAATAATTTAGACCCGCAATGAAAATGGTATATATATATTGTGTTAGTAATAGAGTTCCAAAATAGGAAGACTGAATCTATATTTGTTTTAGTTATCTCCATGTAAAATATATATGCTGAAGCAAAACACTATGGTTGAGAGTTCCTTGTAAATAAATAAAAAGGTGTATATTATGTTTATACTATAGGCTTATGCTGCTCAAATTGTTTGCTCAAGTTGGTAATAGAATGTAGGCTAAACTAATGTTAGTTGATAATGTATCTTTGTCACCGTCACTTTAGGAATAAAAGAAGTATTATATTTTTCAATAGTTTCCTATTAACAGATAAATATGATGTAATATTATGATGTATGTGTTGAATGTAATCATCTCGTTTGCTACTAAATTAAGAATCTAGAGATTTTATTTCAGTTGAAGCAAATATTTCATTATCAATGTTTTATTCTATGTTCTTATGGTCACTACTCTATTTAGAATAAATGAGAAATCTCCTATATTTAGTTAGCCTTGAATCCATTGAAAAAGGGTGGGATATAGTAGTGGAAGAGTTTTGTAAAGGAATCATGAAATAGGAATAGACAGATTACTAGGTATTCAAAGCATTAAATAAGATATTTATTTATTTTGTTATAGCATAAAGTTGGTATATAACAATGTATGGGAATTATGAGGCATCTAATAGAATCCTTAGATTCTTGTTTGAAAAAATTTGGAAGAAAATTTGAAATAAAATGTAGCAAAAATATAAGATCTCATTAAGTAAAGATATATGTAAAAAAAATATATATAGTGCAGGCCTATTTTGGCCTCCATAATGGAGGGGCATGACCAATGAAAGCTAGTGACCCCCTTAGAGGAAGCTTTCCTTGCCATGTGCGCTTCTCCCTCTTGTGAAAATCAGTAACAAGTGTTATTTCGAGTCTTATAGGGTTATTTAAATAGGTAAACACAATATACTTATATATATATATATATATATATATATATATATATGTAAGAGAGGGGGACCACCAAGTGCAAGATCCCAGGTCACAGATGGTCAAGATGTGAGAGGCTTCCCTAACTTACCTTAGGTGAATGTAGTGTTTAGGGTATGTAAGGCAAGGGTAATGAGGACTATAGGGCCTCTCAGCTACTCAATAGGCTCGAAATACAGAAAGAGGATAGGCAAGCTAGTTTCTAGGTTCAACACTTCATCTAAAAAAGCTCTTTATCTGAGGATAAAAGTGCAAACTTTGGATGACATTGTGATGCGCTATCGTCCGTACGACCAGATAGCAATAAAAATTAGGTTAAGTCACTAAAAACTAGCTAATATCCCAAAAAGCTAATTAAGGGGCCAAAATGACAAAACTAAGTAAATTATGTAATCTCTAATATGATAAAGTAAATAAGCAGGAGTGATGAAGATAAGGAGAATCTCACCTATGAAATCGTTCGCCAATTGATCCTCTAGGAGCTTGCACACCTACACACATCAAGAAGGGAAAATGTTGGGTGGCTGTATAGGGGCCCGCCTCAGTCAAACCCCCGTTTAGGTGTTTCCACTGCCACAGATATCCAAAAGAATGAGATAAAGAAGCAATGTAATGAAAGCACAAACACTACAATGTAGTACTATGCTACTCACCAAATGATAGAGGAGAGGAGAGGGAAGCTTACCACCTCAACGAAGAGAACTCAAGGCTGCTTGAGGGAGAAAATGAGAGGAACTCAAGCCTCTGCTACGAATGGCATGGTCCCAAACGTGCTCTATCAAGTTGATGGAGTGTGATGTTGCTGTAATGGAATGCTTGGAATGCTTGGGAGTGAGTGAAAGTGAGCTTGTGAGAGTGAGAGTATGGAAGCTTAGTCTGTTCAAGAGTTGGAATGCAAATTGGAAGAGTGACTATGAAGGAATGAAGAAGAAAACAGCCATATTCGGGTCAACTGGCTGAAGGAGCCGTTACAAATTTGTTGGGTAAATGCACAAAGCTATGTCAAACTTTGTAAAGGAAAGGACCAACGCTGATCCAATTTTTAAACTTGAATCGCTAAAAAGTGGCATATATGTTTTGAATTTTGAAATGATGTAAACAAGTAAAATATGTATTTCTTAGTATATTTTATGTTTGTATTTAAAAAATAAATTAAAAAGTTATTTTAAACTAGTTTTTAATAAATTAAAACTATAATTTAGTTGCTAATAAAATGCCGAAAAATGAAGTTACATGGGACATCAAACTTTTTATAGTAATTTTTTTTTTCTTTCAAATTTTTGTGTGTATTTATAACTTGAAATTTTAGTGCATGTATATTTTTTTTTCAATTTTGATAAATATATATTTTTAAATAAATATTAAAATGTGCATGAATCAAAAAACAATTGTTTTCATTAGACATCAACTTTCATATTATATATTTATCTAAAATGGAAAAAAAATTATACCATCTTAAAATAGATTCTTTTATGTAGTGCATCATATTTTTTTCTATTTTTTTTAATAAGTTTTTGTATTTTTCCTTGGCATAGTAATCAACCTAATATTTTGTGTTGATAACCTACTTTTAGTAAAAATAAAATATAAAATATAAAAAATAATTAAACTATTAAAATAAATATATTTTTGAAAACTACACTTAAGGATCTACAAAAGGGTATTTTTATATTTTTTTAAAAATGTTATTTACATTAGCAGCAGTTATTGAAACCTCAAGTTTTTCAAAGAATTTTATTTTTTTGGTAAATTGGACTTAAAGTGGTGCTCCATAGATTTTTAGCCAACAATTTTAGTTGAAAAAGTTGTGGAAGTATCTAACTTAGCTAGAATGAATCTTACTAGATCATATGTTTGACTGAAATTGATTTTTATTTAGAAATACTTAAATTCAGTTATGTTGATAAGTTGGCTGAAAGTGTGACACAACTTTGTACTTTTACCCCACTACCAATGGGAAGAGTAATGCCTCTACTGGCTCAGTCACAGGAATCTGCCAGGGATGTAAGCATGTCGCATAGATGTCTGCACGCTGCATGGGCATCCTCGACAAAAATGCCTCCACCAACACACAAAATAAGCTCCACGTGGACCACCAATAGCGGGCTTATGTAAATTTAAGCCTCTGACTTTGGTTTTCTAAAGTGTATAAAGGAAAAAAGGGGAATCATGCCTAGCATTCAATTCACTCTTATACATTTTTACCTCACGTTAGCAAGCATGAGTACTAATGAGTGCTCGATAAAGTAGATCAAGAAGAGAGTAGGGTTAGAAAAGTATACTTGAACCATTGAGGAAGCAGTACTCGGTCTGGCGTACCCAAGGGTGTAGGAGATGCGAAGGACTCCATAGTTGCTCAAAACTATGAAGTTGGAACAAAGCATCTTATAGGCCCATGGACGTGCAAGAGGCAACCCCCAAGATCTCTCACATGGAGGAAGCCCCAAGGAAGTGGAATCCACAGAGTCAAGAAGCGACGACATGTCTACCCGCAGATAGAACATGTATGAAGCGGTGACATGTCTGCCCGTTGATAGAGCGTGTCTAAAGTGATGACACATCTACCCACAGATAGAGCATGTCTAAAGTGAAAACATGTCTACTCGCAGATAGAACATGTGTAAAGCGGTGACACATCTACCCACAAATAGAGCATGTCTAAAGCAATGACACGTCTACCCGCAAATGGAGTGTGTCTAAAGTGGCAACACATCTACCCACAGATAGAGCATGTCTAAAGCAGTCGATCACGTAGACCAAAAAAAATTCAATGGGGTTCCTTGGGAACGCTTCAAAAGGAGAGGGGTCCACTCAAGGGATGCACTATTTGAAAAGTAGGGTCTAGTCAGGCTGCCCTCGAGCTAGATGCGGAAGGGTGAATGAAATGAGCCTAGTCAAGATGCCCCTAGGATAGCCCTAAAAAGGTCCATTCGATACAAAGTATTTTGAAGAAAGGGTCCCTAGGGGACCCGCCATGAAGAAGAAAGGGGGTCCACTCAAGGGATACACAATTCAAAAGCGACTGTTCACCTTAGAGTGATTCGTCATCAAGGGATCCTTTCGAAAGATGTTCACTTCATCAAATAATTCGAAAGGAAGGTCATTCTCCCACATGAGGGGAAGTCAAAGCAGTTCCCATTTCAGAGGAAGGTCTTCAAGTCCTTTCTTTATGAATGCGTTATGAAGGAAACACATTCTGCTAGGGTTCCAAGTTGAGAATGCAATTCTAAGGAAAAAATGTTGTAAAGACTCTCAAGAAAAGATTTGTTGGAAATGAATTCATTTTCTAAAAATCAAAATGCTAAAGAGGAGAACGTTGTCACACATAGGAGGGACAACTCAAGCAAAGAAGAGAGAAAGTGAAAGAGAAAAGAAAAATACAAATAAAGGGCATAGGGCGATCTAGTTTAGTGGGGTTATATATGTCCAAGCTCATATAATAATAGGTAACCGCAATGCAAGGTGAAAGATCATCAATCCCCAACTAGATCAAGAAGAATGCATGAAAAATAAAGTAAAAATAAAAAATTGAGTCAACATGGAAGGGAAGCCTAAATACCCCCAACACTTTGCATCCTCCCCAATTTATCAAAAATCAATCACAAACATGGAAGAATTATGGTACAAATAGAAGAAGGTTTACGACACAAAAACCACGCATGTATCTAAGCACCAATAGGGGTGATGAGGGTCATCCGGGAACATATAGCATGAGTATTGGGTAACACATCACAAAACACACACACACAAGATCAAGAAAAGAGGACCTCCTCCTAACACTGATCATCTAGGAGGTCATCCGCTTCCCAATCTAGATTCTCATAAGGGGAAGGAGGATGAGCCTGTAAGGGTGGAATGTCAAGAGGAGGAGCATCTAACCCTCCCTCAATAAGGGCCAAGGAAGAGGGCCCCTTGAGGTCCTCTCCACTAAGCTCTTGTGGAGTTAAAGTCAACAATTTTGCGAAGATCGCCGATAGGGCCGAGACTTCATCTACAGAATTAAACATGCATCCCACAAGAGCATCATGCTTATCCTCAACGGATGGTGTTGGTTGTGCCTGAGATTCACTGTTAAGCTCACCGAATGGCTTGAGAGTGGTGACAAACTAAGGGGAAGTCGGGACTAGTTTTGTCACAAGGATAGAACAAGTCATCATGGGGCCACCTTGTGAAGAAGGTGGATTCCTCTTACATCCTACTTTGTCAAAAGGACCAACCTCCACCTCTTTCTTCATGGGAGGAGATGAAATCCCCATAGACGAAGCTAGGGGTGTAGAGGAAGGGGAGGATAGAACCGCAACAAGCATGACCAAAGTGTTAACCATGTCCACGGGCTTAGGGAAGGGATGAATATTTGGGACAAACATCAGCAAAGGAAACTCCACAGAAGGAGCGATAAACACCTGTACCTGTTTAGGGTTAGGTGCATTTGTACTCGCAATGGAAGCTGAGAGTGAATTAGGTTGAAGGGAAATAGAAGGCAGGGAGGAATAAGACACTATAGAAGATCTTGAAACAGGAGCAGTCATTTCTTCTGCCTTCTGCTGTGAGGCGGCCTAATCAACCAGGAGAGCCTTTCATCAGTGCTTATGCTCATGTGCAAGGCGGTTTCTACGAATCTTGCAGTTAGAAGCCGAAGCTTGAAAAGGGACGGGAGGTTCTTTCTCAACCATAGGAACATCCACTATGGCCATTTTAGGTGGAGGAACAGGTTCCTATACAGGAGCAGGGCGAAAGTTGAGGAGCGACAAGAAGAGTCAACTCGAGGGCCTCAGCAGCGGGCCTCTTTCTATTCACTACCTTAGGAACATGAGCAGTAGGAGGCTGTAGCGATCGAGACAAGGAGGACTCTCCTTGAAGGATCTTCTTCCTTTCATACTGAACGGGTCTAGGTTTTGTCAACAGAATAGGAAGCTTGAATGTAGGATGCTTGGGATTTCACCAAGTGGGCACCAAAGGGTTCTCCTGCAAATGAGGAGAAGAACCTAAGGGTACCACAACTGAGTGAGAAGTGTTAGATTGGGAAGTGGAAGAAGAAGAGGGAGGATCACAAGACTACTTCTCTTCTTTCATCTTTCAAGCCTTGGTGGCCTCGCTATCAGCCTTCAAACAAGCCCTATGTGAAATAGCATAGGGCAAGGGAGGATACCTTACCTTTGGCCTCAGATGTCCTTTCTTATAGTTCTGCTATGTCTTATGCAAAAGTTTTGTCTTAGGCAGAAGGGGACCTACAGATGTAGGCCATGGGTGATCCAAGGAGTAGCTACAACGTGCAACTGACAGTCGATAATCGGTGTCAAGGATTACAAGCACGAAACCTCCAAGGATAAATTTCAAACATTTTTGCACGATAGAGGGTACTGCGTTCATTGCTACCAACCAAGGGATACCCAACTTTACACGGAAGATTTTGGACCTAGGGATGATATCAAACAAGAGGTTTATAGACTTAGGCCTAACTAAGACTGATAGGACAATGCTACCCAGGGGGGGTTTAGAAAGCCCATCATGCATGTGAATGAAGCTCACGGGAGCATCATATCCATCCTTATGTAAAAAGATAATTAGCATAATCTCCTCTGTTATTATATTTACTTGTGATGTTAGGTCAACAAGAACACCTACTACGATGTTCCCATTAATCCGTGCAGGAATGTAAAGAGGAGACGGTTCCTTGTTGAATTCCATCGGTAGGTCCTGTGAACTAAAGGTTATACCAACATTGCTATTGATAGGATGTGTAGAGGGGATGGGTTGATGCAAAAAGGAGGCCATTACGCACACTAGACAATGCTTTCACAGAATCCCCAAAGGTTAATGGAAAAGATGGTGACCCAATTAAGTTTTCGTTGTGCAATACCTTTGGAACCTTCCAACTACCTCAACTAGGGGTTGCAGGTTGGGTTGAAAGGAGAAAACCTTACAACACTCACACCTACAACACTCCTAGGGTATGAGGAAAGGAACTATCAGTATCGCAAGAACAAAACCAAAATGGTTCACGTTAGGTTCACCAAAAATCTAAGAGAGGGGGACCACCGCATGCAAGACCCCATATCACATAGGGTCAAGATGTGAGAGGCTTCCCTAACTTACCTCAGCTGAATGTAGTGTTTAGGGTATGTAAGGAAAAGGTAATGAGGACCGTAAGGCCTCTTAGCTACTCAACAGGCTCAAAATGAAAAAAGAGGCTAGGTGAGCTAGTTTCTAGGTTTAACACTTCGTCTCGAAAAGCTATCTGTCTGAGAATAGAAGCACAGACTTTGGAAGACAACATGATGTGCTGGCCTCTCAAAAGTGTGTTGTCATCTGTACGGCCATATAACAATAAAAACAAGGTTAAGTCACTAAAAACTAGCTAATGGCCCAACAAGCTAATTAAGGGGCCAAAATGACAAAACTAAGTAAATTATGTAATCTCTAATATGATAAAGTAAATAAGCAAGAGTGATCAAGATGAGGAGAATATTACCTATGAACTCATTCTCTAGTTGATCCTTGAGGAGTTCGTACACTTACACACATCAAGAAGGGAAAATGTTGGGTGGTTGTATAGGGGCCTACCTCAGTCAGACTCCCATTTAGGTGTTTCCATCACCACAGACAACCAAAAGAATGAGATAAAGAAGCAATGTAATGAAAGCACAAACACTACAATGCAATACTATGCTACTCACCAAATGATAGAGGAGAGGAGAGGGAATCTTACCACCTCCACCAAGAGCACTCAAGGTTGCTTGAGGGAAAAAATGAGAGGAACTCAAGCCTCTGCTATGAATGGCATGGTCCCAAATGTGCTCTACAGAGTTGATGGAGTGTGATGTTGTTGCAATGGAATGCTTGGAATGCTTGGGAGTGAGTGAAAGTGAGCTTGTGAGAGTGAGAGTATGGAAGCTTAGTCTGTTCAAGAGTTGGAATGAAAATTGGAAGAGTGAATATGAAGGAATGAAGAGGAAAATGGCCATATTCAAGTCAGTCGGCTAAAGGAGGTGTTACAACTTCACTGCCAATGGGAAGAGTAATGCCTCTACTAGCTCAGCCACAAGAATCTTCTAGGGATGTAAGTGCATTGTGCAGACATCTGTGCACTTCATAGGCATCCCCGATAGAAATGCCTCCACTGACACACAAAATAGGCTCCACGTGGACCACCAATAGTGGGCTTAAGTAAATTTAATCCTCCGACTTTGTTTTTCTAAAGTGTATAAAGGAATAAAGGGCAATCACACCTAGGGTGCAAATTTTCTCTTATACAATATAAAAAGTAAAAAACTACAATGTGGGGTGAACCACCATGTGGATGTTGCAGAGGGACTTGATGCATATAATACACACACCCTATCAAAAGTACATAGACTTGGTTTCCAAGCAATAGTAAGAGGGAAATATTGAGAGCGACCTCCATGGCCAACTACTCCATGGTGATCCCTTCCCTTCCAACAAACCTACACATTCAAAACATTTGGTGAAATGAAACTAGTCAGATCAACAAAATATATATATTACTTCAGATGGAAGTAGGGCTCTCGGCTAGTGGAGGACCCCCACATTGTTGACCTACTGCTACTAAACTAGAAATCTAGATCAAAATGCCACCTGCATAAGGTTGTAACGTTGCCCCTACCTTCGTGTCTCATAATACCACTCAACAAAAAATAGGGTTAGGGTGAACTATGAAGATGAAATACACTAAAAAAAACTTAGGGCACAGTGTCAAATTACATAACAAGACTAGGTGTTGGCCAATGTGACACCTAGTTTCTTTTTTTGGTGTTTATTACTTTAATGCAATGAATATAATACAATAAAAACCAACATAACTATGAAATAAGGAATCTAGGATAAGTTGGCACGTATTCCTTCTTATGATAAAATAATATAACTCTACCACTCAGTCAATTTAAAATGGATGTGAAACACATATCTGCAATAGTTAAATTATTTGATTCATAATGTCTAGCGATGGTAGTCATTATTAGTTTTTTATTTGGAGGAATTTTTTAGAAGTTATAACATATCACTATTACATTAATGCCAAATATCAAGAATGGAAGGCACATTACTCTTTAGAAATATCATTAATAATAACTACAGTTTATGATAGGGCAGATCGATGCCCTATTTTGAGCACCTTATAAATAATAAATTGTATGGATATTTTGGGAATGAGTCCCTTCACCCAGCACGTATGTACCTTCTAATCATATTAATATTGTGCATATTTGTAGGTTATTCTTTATGTGTTTCCAATGCATAATTCATTAACATTTAATGCTCTTTACTCTTCTATTTACTTCGGTGTGTGGCTTGATGAAATAAGCCTTCAACTTTATATATGCATATTACTTCCACACTATAATATAAACTTGATGTATTTCAATTGAATTTAACTTCACATTTTACTTAATAAATTGACCTTTATTTATATAACTATTGTTAATCAATATTGCACCCTAGCCAAGTTAAACTTAACTATCCTACTGAAACATGGAAACAATCTTAGGTTGTGGGTGACCTATTCAAGAATTAATCTCCAAAGCGGGTTGGTTCCCCTGGAACATCACCTAATCTAAATGAATTCCTGAGGAAAGGATTAGGAGGAAAACTTGAAAATGAAATCCTAGAACCTAAGGATGATTTACCAGAATTTATAATTGACTTTGATGATTTTACTCACAAACAACTTCTCAAAACATTAACCCTCACAATCTCACTTGAAACATACAACTCAATAGTAATTTGTATGAAGGCTCAAAATGAACATAATCACACAACCTAAATTATATGAAATTTTGCACACAAAATTACAATAACAAGATATAAAAGGATTCAATATTTCAAATCACAATGACATCAGATTGATGCTACAAATATGAGACAAAATATGAGAAGGAAAGCTTTGTTGTTTATTAAAATTGAAGGAGTATCAAGATCAAAATATGAGTACAAAAGTGTTTACAAAACTCTTTACAAAAGAACAAGAGAGGAAGAAACAATAATCTAAACTCCCAAAAAATAAAAAAATTCTCCAACTTATATCTCCAAAATATCTCCAATAATGAGAATAGGAAAAATTAGAGTGAACTGTATCTCAGAATAACAACTTTGATCCATTTTCAAGATCAAGAGAAAGCCTCTAAAATAGTGCCCAAAACTGATCCAAACTGACTGAAAAAGATGGCAACTTTCTTTCTCCAGTAGGCCGATCCAAAATACTCACAAAATTAGGTTCAAACTTCCTGAAAATTGAAAATAGGACATTCAATTTTCCCATTCTTTCCCAATTTTGCTGAAGAAATCAAACTCAGAAATAGAAAGATTCTAAGGAGACTAACTGCATTTTAAAATAACAAACATTAAGGAAATTTATAAGAATATTTCTTTAATGATGTTTTACATCATTTTTAGTTTACAATTTTCAGAATAGAAGGCTCGACCTCTACTTGAATTCATCTTCTAATTTTGCAAAAAATACAAGGAAACTATGTGATTTTTTTTTGAAATTTTCCAAGTATAACATATCTTCACTAATATATTTTGATGTTCTCCAAAACTCAGAATAATAACTAAGGCATGCTAAAGGCATTTGGGATCTATGCATTTGATTTTTATAAAAATCATAGAATTGAATAAAGCACAATCCTATGATTTCTCAAAAATCATAGAAGGGAAAACCTAAGGCATAATGTCACCTAGGTTTGACAAATGTGCAAAGGAAAAAATCAAAATACCATAAGGTATTAGCAAAGGCTGAAAATATTAAAGCAATGTGATAAAAATGCAAAGACGAATTAGGGCATAAGGGGAAACCCTAAACACAAAACCAATCAAACTCCCTATCTTTCAACATCATTTTGCATTTCACATTTTGGGAAAACATGCTTTTCCAGGCTTCCATGAAAGACTAGGGTTTTAGCTCAAATTCTTCACCATTTTTGTAGCTTCTGAGAGGTCTTTCATGAAGATTTTGGAAGAAAATTGTAGAGGGTAAGTCTCTTTGTCACAATATTGAATGTTGAACTCCATTTTTGAAGTATTTTGGCCTTCATGGCCTTGACCTTGACTGTCTTTTAGATGTATTTACCTTGTCTCATTTTTCCAAAACTTTCCTTTATTTATCCTGCCACCATTGGAGAACTTGATTTGAATCTTTTGGAGGCCTCTCTGTGGGAAAAATCGTGGGTTTACATGCATTTCTTTCACCACAAGAACTCAGGTAAGCTTCCATTCTTTGAATCTTGCATTTTTTACTTGTTTCCTATTGAAAGAAACTCAAAACAAGTTCAATGAAAGGCATAATGATGAATGCATTTTCCTCTTTTGTATTTTGCGAAATAACCATGGAAATCTCTATATGTTTTCCTATTAAATTCTGCAACCATACTTAATACATCTTATTTTTGAGTGCTTTCCATGCGTTCATAACTTGAATATCCTCCATTCCTATGCATTTGTGATTTCTTTATGCAAACCCCAAGTGGGTTTTGTTATTTGTGAAGAAAATTACTCTCAGGGCGCGACCATGAGAACACACATTGGGATTCTATATTTGCATCTCCTCTCTATTTATTTGATAAAAATTCATTTGAGCTCAATTCAAGCTTGGCCCAAAACAAAAACAATGAACATCTTGTGAAAAGATCTTACACTTTTGGTTTACCATTTTCTAGGTTTTGTGACCCTTCATGGCCACGACCATCTATGCATTTCTGGGTGCTTTCTTTTTCGAATGAGTTTGGAAAACATTTTCCTTGCTTGAAACCATAACACCATCATGAAATTCTATTTACTTGCTTTTGAATAATACATGTTTGGCCTCAGAATATGGTAGAAAGAAATAACATTGTTTACTTTTTTAATAGAGGTAAAAACATTTCCATTTCATTCTATATTTATCTCCCCACATGCATTTCTCCTTCAGATCTTTACATGACTACCACTGTGATTGTATTTCCATTTGATGTAGATACAAAAGAGAGTTCTTTCCTTTTCAACTTATTAGCACCATCCTTAAAAGTGAAATGTCCATCATTTATTCACTATGTTGTATGTTCATCTCGCAATCTTTGCATTCAGAGAGTAGAATGCATTTATAGGTGCCATGTGAACTATATCACCATAGGCTATAGCTTACTTTGCATTTTGAAAATATGCATGAGAACCAAATACCTTTACTTTCCTCAGAAATGGTGTGTTTCACTTTTCTTTTCAAAACGATTATGCATGCACTACTAGTTTCTTTGATTCACAATGTATAGGAGATTTTGAAATATGTAATAGTTTCATGGTTCTGTCTTGATGCTTCTCCAACCATTTTAGTTGTTGTTAATTATTGTGAGCTTTTATTATGTATGTTGGTGTTTTTTCTTGTAAACTAGGTTTGTCTCCTAATCTACCTATGGAATTGCCAATTCCAATCAAGGGCAGCTTGGAGGACCTAGACCAACTGACGAGGATTTGAATAATAACCTCATACACTTTGGGCTCTGCAAGACCCAAGAGGGTGGTCCCTATAATGTGTTTATGATCTATGCACAAAACTCATAAAAAATAATTAACAATTCATAGATAATCCCACAAATAGCTCAATAGAATAGGATACCACTAAAATGAATTGGCCCTTCACTAGTAATATCAACTACTTGGAGCATGAGATGATTACAACATTATTTCATAACTTATGATAGTCATTTTATTTGCAATTTGATGGAAAGCCCTAAGCAAAGACATACAGACACAGAGTTTCACAACCTCATACAATTTAGATCAGTGCCATATACGATTGGGGAGTCAAACATTCATGTTTCAACAACAGATTTAAATACTAAGCACACATGATCCCTGACAATATTGCATTACAACAGTTTCAATTCCTGTCCCAGCCCAATACTTCTTACTAAATCCCTTTACAAACACACCCATCCATGATTCCATCCAAGCATTTTAATTAATTCTTTAAATTAAAGCCAAATTGAAAAACACACACATCAGAGCAATGAGATGAACGTCATAATCCTTGATTATTCTATTCAAAATTATGATATATTTGTACAAAGGAGAGAAATGAGCTCGAGATATAATATCATAGCTCAAATGCTAGTACTGTTGTGAAACATCAAATCTTCATAAGTTTTAAAACCCAATACAAGATAACTCCAAACATAAATTACCTTAGCATTCAAAAAATAGCTCTTACAATCTGCTCTATAATTATACCTAGACTCGACCTTCAAAAAATCTGACTTCCCAATCCCCTTTTTTGGCCTTGAAATCCTTCTTATAGAAATGAAGGAGCAAACAAGCATCAGGCTAGAAATTACACATGTCACCAGTCAATTGGACCACTATGTGCCAATTCAAAACAATAATCAAAATCACCAAGTCCCAGAGCATCTTTCCATTTATTTTACTCAATAGTCACAACATTTGTTACACCTCAAAATCTGTGCCCAAAGCCGCCATGGAAACATAACTATAATCAGTTATAATACAACCGCTAAGTTGTTAGTTGCCAGTAATAGACACTGTTTCACTCCTCTTCAGTTAAGTACTTGTCCACCCAATTTTGATATTCCTCATCCATTGGCCAATTAAATTTCACCACCTCCATCACCTTGGTATTGTAAGGTGTGAATTTCACCGCAACCTGATTGGCCTCCTTCTCAAATGACTCTAAGAGCATGTTGGTATTAATTATTTTATCCATACTGCTTAATAATAAGTCATGATCTGAGTCATCACAAATCAATTTGATTTGTGCATTAATAACCTCTTCTTCCCTATCTTTCCATTGTTGCAATGTCTTAATCCTTCATTGTGCATCTATTAAATCTGGCAGAAAAGTATCATTCTGACCATCAAAACTCTTTAATAATTCTCTAATTTTCCTACTCAAATCATCAGGCAAGGCCTGGAATCCCTTCAATGATTTCACAAAGATTTGAGTAGGATTCAATGGCTGGGGCCTATTATTTGCATCAAATTTGGAAGCCTTAAGCATAACATCTAAATTAGTGGCCTGAGGGATCCACTTCTCAACCAGAGGTAGAACCACTTCCCAATCTTTGTTAATGTTTTGTATTGCACCCAAGAATAAAGAATATAAAGAATGTATAGATGGCAATCTAGAATCAACCTTCTCATTTAAATGCCTCAAAACGGTGTCAACCACTTCATTGTGTTTAGCCACAGTACCATCCTCACTCGCCCTTAGGGTAGCTTGTAATTCTGTGATTTTATTCATCATCTTCTTTTTGGTAGGACTTGTAGAATACTCAACCTCCTCTTCAACTGGCCCTGGTGCAAGGCTATCAGTAGGTGTCTAAATTGGGGATCTAGGAGTAGAAATGATTGGGATAATAGGGGGAAAGATCCTGAAGTAGTAGGTGGTGCTCTGATAGCAAGGGCACTAGAGGATTCTCCCACCTGCCCGTATCTTAATCTATCTACTTCAGATTGTAGCTCAACATTTTTCTACTGCATTCTACTATACTCCCCAATTATTGTATTATACTTTTCCATTAGGCTTTTCTTTTCAGCTTCATCTCTTTCAACTGTCTTCTGGGCCAATTTGGCCACATTCAGTGTCAGGCTTGTGGCTTATGTTGTTGAGGTTTCGGAAGCTCTCTTGATAATGAGCCTGCCCCTTAGATTTGGGCTAATATCAGCCACATTTGGTTTTCTACCCTGAGGTGCCAATGCCCATATGGCTAAAGTCTCATATTGCTCGCTAAAGGCAGAGTCTTGTAGAGCTGCCTTGAATTCTTCACTATTTTGCATAGGATGCTTGGACTGCATAATAGCATTGAATGCCATAGTATCAACTATGTACCATTCAAGGAGGAGTAAGACACCAGCCTGAGATACAAGTTTTCTTTCTTCATCAGGAGTGATGCTTTTGAATTGCTCCATAAATTTGGCTTTGACTTCATTATTATTCTCTTGGTTAGACATATCAGGTTTTGATTCCCTCCTGCTCTTGCACTTATCTTGATGTTCTTCAAGTTTCATCCTCTAAATCAACTACAAGAATACAAGATTTTTCACGAAGGCATCATCATCTAGGAATGCCTTGTAGGCCACCATCCTAGCATCTTGTACACACTGCCCATTTATATCCATATCAGTTAGCACCAATTGTGCTGATCTAGGAGGGGAGGGGATACCAACCTATATCTCCTGATCAGTTATGTTTATTTCATCCACCAGAGCCTCTTGTGCCTCCTCAACTCTTTGCCTCTTAAATCTTGGATTTGATGGCATCCCTACAAGGTCATTTCTAGGTGGTGAATCAAGATCCACAATCTTTATCCCTCCAGGTTTCCTGATCTCATGACCCAGTTGTGATGATGTTTTCATTATTTGTTTGCCCTTTTTATTTCCTACCTCTTCATCACTGCTATCATCTCTCTTCCTCCTATATAAAGGCCTGTCTACTGGTGGCTGATAGGTTGGCCTTGTTTCCTCGGGCCTCACCTCCAGTCCCTGAATTCCCCAGTCCACTTCCAAATTGACCTTCTTGGTTCTCAGGGTGCTGATGATTTCTCTGAAATTATTCATTAGGAAATCAATTCTTTTGTGAAATGGAGTGAACTCCATCATTGGATCATATTTTGGATCCAATTTATGCACAATGGCCAACATTTTCTCATAAGCAATCCATTTTTCTTTATTTAATTCCTGATGGCTCAAATCAAACTCATTCCTAATCAAATCCTCAGGAAAATTGAAAACATGAGAAAACTTGCCACCCTTAATTCTTTGCCTGAATAGGGAAAAGAATCCCTCAGGGTCATGCTACCTCCTAGATCCACTCTTCAAATGGTAATCATCAAAATATTTGTCAAAGTGAACCCATCCTCCCTTGGAAATACAAAGTCTGAAACAATAGTATAATCAAGGAAAAAAGTCCCTTTTCCTCTTCCTATCAAATTATCTTCATGAATGCAACCTAGTTGCCACAAGACCTCTGCAAATCCCATCCTTAATGGTACATTATACAGGAGAATATGAGGAGCTCCCTGGAAACCATAAACCCTTAGGACAGTGCTTACAGGGTATAGAATGATGTCACCCCAATTATGAAACATCTTCAAATTAGACTTTCTTACTTTGGGTTGAAGGAAGTCATGAAAATCCTCAGGCATCCTTGGCACATTCACCATTAGTCTAACTTTGAGCTTGGAAGCAAAGTAGTTATCAAACTACACAAAGCTGGCACCTCCCTTGTTGCAAGACAAGTCTGCACTCCAAGCCTGCAATGGTAATTTTTCTCCATTCACCTCCTGCCTCAACTCCATTTTCTCTGAGAAGAAGTCAAAATTCTTATACAAGAACATATGCATTAATAAGGAATACCAAAAGAAAAGAGTACTAGTGTCCCCCACATACAAGTTCAACAAACCCTCATGTATCCTTTCAGCAAGGAAAGAAGCATAGTCATATACTATAGAAAAGTTAGGATGCTGAATTTGAGCCTCGATAAACATATAAGTGATGGGAATAATGGTATTAGGGCTGAAACCTAAAATTTGGTAAAGTGAATAAAAAGTTGCCAAGAAATGATTAGCAAAACAACTCAACCTGAAAGGTTCCCAGTCAGTTGGGCTGATGTGAATCGTTGAACTACCCACCCTGGCTAAATGAGGAGGAAGCAACTTTAATCTGAAAAGAGGTTGTGCCATGGAATATTCTTGATTCATTTCATCAATGTCTATCCAGACCAAGAATGAGCTATATTCACTTAAATCAAAAACCTATCGAATCTCATCTGCATTTATATTCAGTAAAACCCCACCATCATTATCCCTGATAATCCTTGTGACAAGATCATATCGTGCAGTCAATGCTTTGAGTAGGTCAACATCAAGAAATACATTTGGTACCACAAGTTTTCCCATATCATATCTCCAACCATTTGAAAAAGGATGAGACACATTTCACTACCCATACCATCTCCTAAACATTTCCAAGCCCATCATTGCTACCCTAGCATCTGCAATGTTATAGGTTTTATATCTTAATCCCTCACCTAAGGCTGTCACACTTATTAAGATAAAACCCCTCTTCTTGTCATTTGTTGACAAAGGGAATTGGTCAAGGAAATCGTCATATAGATTCCTTTGCAAATAATCAATATGGCCAGAATGTTGCTTTGGTGGCACCATTTCAAACAACTAGGGCTTCTCCTAAGATCAAATTTGTGAACAAACTAGGGCTACCCAAAATGAAATTACAGTAGAATTTTACAATTTCCCACAATTCAAAAGAACCAGTAACCCTAGAACCTTAATAAAGAAAAACCCTAACCAACACAACACAACCCTTCACAAGAATCACATTCAAATAGAAATAGTGATAAAAAAAGTAACTCATAGAATTTTGCACCCTACAGAAAAACAAACTTTAGTGTAATTGTTGTGAAAAACTCTATCTTTGGCTCTGGACTGCTTCAAAAACACTTGAATGCCTTTGTGGTGAAGATAGCCTGAAATTATATACTTAGAATTTATGAAAAAGGCCAGTAGACATCTCGTCCACCATTAAAGCTTACTTGCATGTCGCGCCAACGAATTTAATTGTATTTGATGCAAATTTAAATCTTCGCCATCGATCTATTGTTTCTGTCATATCATTGAACGGTCATCTTCAAAAAAGCTGACAACATCTCCATGTCATTATTAAGGGCCCACCATAATATGCAGCGCCAAAAGGATACACGTGGTGCCCGCCCGCGATATCGCAAACACTAAACTCCCTTCAGTTTAGGATCACGTGATGGTGGGAAACTATTGATTCCCTTCATCGGTGATCACAATCATAAGTAACAAGGAGCAGCATCAATACTTATCTATCGAGCAGCTTTTTCACCAAGGTTAAAACATCGCCATTGATCATGAACACGTGCATCTCACATGTGGTTTAGTAACCCGCTCTATAATGCATTAAAGTTCGATACACATATTAAACACTTTATTCACTCTTTTTAGCACCAACAACCTAGGACACATGTCACCTGCCCGTGATATCGCGATCACCAAACAACCAGTGGTGGTGTCATTGTGAGATCGTGGGGAATGGTCAAGATCAACCACAGGGAAATTGATGGTCATCAAAATAACCCCTACAAAACATTAAAGTTACTTAGAAGAAAATAAGGGGAAGGGGACACCACCTAGGGCAATGACAATCGATGACTCAATGTTGTTTTAAAAAGCATAGGGCATGGACTGACTCAGACCTTAGTAAATAAAAAAGGGGCTAGTGAAATATTTAGCATTTTTATTAAAAAGGGGCCAGGCCTAGATGATTCAATGGGACATAAGTTGTTTTTAAAACCCCTCCCAAAAGGTAATGATATAAAAGACCCAACCCAAAGATAGAACACCAAGGTTTCATGAAAGCAAAGAAAAATTCCACCCCCAGGTACCTTCCAAATAATCAAGATGAACTAATAATAAAAGGAAACCAAGGGCTTAAATTTGAGGCTCCATCAATTTATTTTTGTTCACTATCACACCCAATGACAATGTACTCTTTGTTGCCTTGTATCCAAGCATCACTTGTAAGCACCCTAATGAACGTGTTTATGACAAATCCCCATGTTTGCACCATTACAATTAGCAGAAATAGCTACATTCTATGATGTCCTCTTAATGTGAGCACTTCAAACAACATAATAGTGAAATAAACATGTTGTATGGCAGCAAACAACATGCCATCTTTGCTTGCAAAACAATTTTTTTTGATGAAAGCTAGTGCAATTTCATTTCTATTCTACATATCTACTGATCATTCTAATGAGCCCTTGATCACCCATAATTTTCATTTCATTGCATTCTTAGATTTGACTATCATGAATGGTCAATGAGCTTTAAGCTCTTGTAGTTTCTTAATGAGTTACTCCTTTAGTTGAATGTTTCCTTTTGAGCAATTATGAATGTGTTTTCTTTCTCAAACCCCTCTTGAAATTAAGGGGAAACATGTTGGGATCAACCTTTGTGGGAGCCCATTTTTGTACCACATGCTATGATGTCTTCAGAAATGAACAACAACATGATTTCTCCTATACCTGCATAGTGAACAAACATGTTATATAAAAAAGTGAAGCTCAATGCTCCTGTAATATTTCATTTTTTAGGCTCTCTTGCATACTTTTGATGTTTATTGAACTAGTTCAATACATCATAGACAATGTGCTATATATCTATTGATATAACACATAGGAAGACTCATATCTAAAGCTCTAACAAATTTTCTCATCATGATGAAGGTTCACTAAAAAATAGGAGCAAGGAGGGGCAGCTGCACTGTAGACCAATACCAAACACAAACAAGCAATAATGGATATGTCTCCTCTTATTTGCTTCATTTATTTTATTTATCTTTAGATGTATAATTCATTCCTTATGATGTGTTAGTTCAACTATTCCCACGGCTTGTGTGGGACATTTGATCTCTCTTTTCTTTCCAATGAATATGAAAAAAAACATTCTTTGCAATCTTGTACAATTCTATATATATCTCTTTTTTCAAAGATGTATGCAACATTGTGAAATGAATGTCATTAAAGAATTGAATGAAAGAAATATATTCGTTTACCTCATTTAGTCTCTTTTATACTACAAAGCATTAAATGGAAACCTGAATGCTTTCTTTTTGTTGAAAACACATTACACAATAACAATTGAACTTTCCTTTTAAACTTCAATATATGCAATGGTTAAGCAAAGGAGAAAATGTGTTAAAATCTTTCACCTTTAAATTAATCAAACTACTCTAGCTCTACTAGTTTGAGTTGTAGGTGAAAATTTGATAACAATAACCATACTATATATAGCATTCAATAAGAATAAATAAATGAACAAAAGGGGGTTTGATAGAATCATTAATGTCCCTAACAGTAGAAAATATTAGTATGGATGGTGATAGAAACAATAATTTTATTATTATTATAAAATAATTCTCGAGAAAATAAAGGGTAAGGTTAGAAAGGGACTAATTATTCATCATGTTAATAATAATATATAGAAACATAAATTTTAAACATTCATAACAATAATAACCAAATTTGGTATAGTCAACAAACATATAACCATAATTATGCTAATACCGAAAGTAACTTTATGGTAAGGACAATATCTTTAACAACTAACCATATTCTTAAGTTGTTTTCATATTAATTGAAAAAGGAAGGATATCAACAAATGTGTAATAGTTATAGGTTAATAGGTTGATGTTAGCCAACATGCGCATATGTTGTATATTACCAAGGAGTATGGAAAAGAATTTATCCATTCTTCTAGTGAAACTATCATATACTAACATTGTGATTTCTATTTAATCATAAAAACACAAAATTTATTACTATTAATGTGTGGGCCTAAGGGTCACTTATTGCAGAATAAAGATTCAAATCCAGCGACCATCCTTCCCCACAATGTGAAAAACAAGGGTCATGACCAAATAAATACTATTGTTAAATCTATCACTCAAAAACTATCATCTTTCAAGCTCAGGACATTGAATCAATAAGGATGGTGGTGTTAATGTTAATTCATGATTGATTAATCTAGTTGTTGCACAATTATTTATTTAGATGACAAAACAAATTAAGTTGTGACTATGTGTTTAGCCAAAATTTAGGGCATGACATTTGGTATTAGATGAGGTTTTTCAAACATTGGGATCTTTGGGGGGATATTGACTAGAAAACTAATTAAGTTAAAACCTTGGTGTGTATAGGATACCTCATAGAGCGAGGAGAGGAGCTTTGAGAGGAGTTCATGGATGTGAGGTGCCACTAGAGTCACATCACACAAAGGATGTGTGCCAAGGGGAGTAGCTAGAGATGGGACCCCATATACTATAGGCACTGAAGAAACTAATAAGAGATATTAAGTAGAGAATACCGACAATAGAGGTGCTACATGTAGAGAAACTGGAGGTCGAGGCCCCACAAGTAGAGGAGCCTAAGGGTGAGGGGAATAATACAGGGTATCATGAGCATAGAAGGAGTCCCCCATCTCATTGGGGGGCACAAGAAGGGGAGTAAGAGGAGGATTCATTGCATATTCCATCACCTCTTGGGGCACGAAGGGTTTTAAAGAGTTTAGGAGACTAGCTTCGTGATCTCCTTCACCATTAGCTACCAGAGTTCATAGAATCCATGAATGGGGTGGAGGTAGAGTCATTTCTACTTAGTCTTGATAGATGCTTTGGGTTGTAACCATATGGGAGAAACCTTAAAGATAGGGTGGCTATTCACTTGTTGAGATAAACTGCTTCTACTTGGTGGCACCAAGAGGAGTGGAAGTATCACTTATCCATGGACAGGATCACTTGAGATACCTTCTTAGAGCACTTCAGAGCACGTTACATTTCAGAACATTTCCATCAGAGGTGTATTGATTGTAGGCATATGGCTTCTGGTGTTGTCATTGATGGCAACCTAAGTCCACACTTCAGTATCTGACCATACCGAGAGACAGAGTAAAGAACAGGGTATTTGAATGAAGTTGAATTTATCAATATATTTGCATTATCAATTTATCAGTTTGGGTTGTGGATCTCAGGGAAGGTCGCTGGGCATCTGGAATGTCTTATTCTCAAGTTTTTTGTTATCGCATCAATTGGTGTATAAGTTAGGAGATCTGGTTGTTTAATTTTCTATTCAATAGTGCTAGAAGACTGACTAAGTGAATGTGGGGTGTTGCGGATTTGCAAGGTGCAATTGTTTGGAGTATTTTTGTATTGGATATTTTCTTTTCGGTCCTCAATATAATGTGGCCGAATTTGGTGGATGCGCATTAAATGTTATTCATGATTTTAGCTGATAGTTGGTAAATATTTTCTATTTTATTGAAGCCGACATGAAGCAATTAAATCCTTAGTAGCAGATATATATATAAGTGATCAATTATTTCATTTTGTGTAGTATTCAATGCAAGTTAATGTGTGTTGCAAATATTAGAAGGTCATTTGAGTGATTATGCACATTTTCACTTGTGCAATAAAGGATTTTGTGAAGGGAATTGAAATAGAATAGAGCAAAGTGCAGAATTAGACAAAAGGTCTAGAATTTGATCTATGAGCCTAACTAGAACTGTAATCAAGTATTTGTAGATGCTACCTTCTTAGTTCAACTCTTTTGATGTAATCCAAATCTTTTATAAAGCAGTGAGCCTTCCTAATATTAAGAAGTGAGCTCTAGGTAGTGTGTCTGAATGCAAGTGCATTTCCCCATTTTTAAAACACAATTTGAGTACTCAAATTGTGGATTGACCTCCACCATGGTTTTTCCCCTAATAGGGTTTCCATGAAAAAATTGTTGTGTTATGGTGTTGTGGCTTATTGTTTCATGTTCATGCATCTTTATTTTATCTGAATGTTATAGGAACTTGAGAGATCAAATTAATAAAGTTAAAAATTGCACAACACTAATTCACCCCCCTCTCATGAGTGTTTCTTGTTTCCAACATTGACGAGTTCCATGACTTGTAGTAGAGGGATCTCATAGTGGCTCAATATGAGAGCCAATTTGTTGAGCTTTTGCAATACGTGGACTATATCCAAGATGAGAAGTTGCTCATCAACTGGTTCAGTAGGGGGTTGAACCCCATTATTTCAGGACCTATGTGGATGGATGATCCCAAAGAACTTAGGGTTGCCATGGAGAAGGCATACATAGCAAAGGAGGTACATAGAATGGTACAAGAGTATCATGAGTGGTTTTGAAACTACAACTAAGGCTAGTAGGAGAATAACTCTTATAGACCACCCCTTCCAATGAAGGGGTATTTAGAACTACATTTGGGGATCCTAGGCCATAATAGTCACAATGTCAGACACAGAGGTCTAGACTACAGCAAGGTGCATAGGGTGCATCTTCTAGGATATGACATATATAGAATCCGCATAGAGATCAAAGACCCCAGGGTTAGCAAGAAGCCCCCTGCCAATCCCAACAGTCATTTAGAGGAGGAAAGAGTGGTTTTGGAGGTATGGATCCTCTCAACTTGGTAGGACCCAACCAACACAAGGACAAACAAGAGGACCTTGTTATGTTTGTGGTAGTGTAGGTTATTTAGCCAAAGAGTTCCCATAGGGTTTTGTAGTAAGAAGGCCCCATCCTATAGCCTTGAAGTCAATAGTTGGAGATGTGGGAAAATCTCATAGGGTTTTTATAGTGGTCAAGAACCACCAAGCTAAGCATCAGGCTAGTATCATTGAGGCTACAGGTATGATAGAGGGCATATCAATTAGTGTATTATCTGATTTAGGAGCCACAAATTTGTTTATTTCCCCAACTATAGTGGATCACTGTAAGCTAGTGGCATCTAGGAAAGAGGATAACTGGGAGGTAGAGTTAGCTTTAGGGGTTAAGGTGGCCATTGATTTAGTGATTCATGGTTTCCAGTTGTCTATTGGGGCTATTATCACCATGATGGATTTACAAGTTACTCCATTGGGATCCTATGGTATAGTGTTGGATTGGCTTGATGCACATCAAGCTAAGATCAATTTTTCTCTCAAGACTATTGAGTGTATGGATGATCAGGGTAAATAAGTGATGATTTTAGGGATACATAGGCTCATTTCTGCTACGCCCTTAATATTATGGTACATCAGGTTATGAATAGTCGGCTTGTGGCTATCTTAACTCTCTATTAAGTCATATTATCATTAGTATATTGTTATTTAGTTGTTTAGGTTGGCCTAAGTCTTATATAGGTGTGTCTAAGTCGGCCTAGGTGATATCCTTGGCATAAATAGGTATATATAGGAGGTTGTGAGTCTTATTTCATCATCAAGTTGTGAAGTGTGTTCTCATTAGAGATATTTGGAGGTTTTCCCCCTCAAAGTGGCTTGTTATTCTTAGTTATTATCAAGTATTTGCAGCATATTTCATATCATATACTTCTATTGTGCAAGTTATTTCTTAACAAGTGGTATCAGAGCATGATCTTGGCACCATAGAGGCAAGGTTTTTCTCAATTTTGGAGGCGATTTTGGGAAGAGAATATCTTTCAGATTTTGGAAAAAAAAATTCTGATTTTTAAAGGGTTTTTGAAGAACATATTCAAGAAGCTACAGTCCAGATTTCAGAAGAATTGGAGAAAAATTGAGCGAATTATTGTAGAATTAGGGTTTCTACACTATTTTTTTGGAATCTACATATCTTGCACATCTTGTTGAATTAAAGTCTAATTTTTATTGGGTTTTTGAAGAAATACAAAAGGATATTACAGTAAAATTTTTAGAGAATTTAAGTTTCATTTATGTGATTTATTTCAGCATTAGTGGTTTCCATCATGTCGGGGCCTGGAACAAGGGGTAAAAAGAATGTTGTCACTCCGGTGAAGACTCCTGACAAGGACATTGAAACAATCAAGGATGTTACTCATAATGAGGAAATAAATAAGGTCAAGGAAGAAATTTCCTCAATGAAGATGGATATGTGTGACCTAAGAGGAGATATATCAGACATACGAAACATGTTAAGCACCTACATGGCTGAACCAAGAAAGGAGTTCTCAAGCGCCCAAGGTGAAAATTCTAGGTCAACTACCATGGACACAAGCTTTAGTACTCCTACAGGATCTAGGAATTTATTTCCAAAGGTGGATATATGCAAGTTCGACGGTAAAGATCCTCTCACATGGATAAACCAAATGGAGAATTTTTTTGAAGTACACCAAATCCCAAATGGACAAAAGGTCACGATGGCTTCCCTATATTTAGAACCAGATCAATTCATTTGGTATCATTTGATTTGCACTCATCGAAGGAAAAAGGGGCTCACTGTCTCATGGTTAATTTTTACAAAGGAACTCCAAGCACAATATAGCAATAGCATCATAGAAAACTTCTTCAACCAGCTAGCTAAACTTCAACAAATAGGATCAGTTAAGGATTATATTCAGCAATTCCAAAATCTATCCTTAAGGGTGGATTCAATTATGGAGGAAAACTTGAATGACTTATTCTTGGGTGGTCTCAAGGATCACATTCAACATGAGGTACGCATGTTTAGCCCTAGTTCCATAAATGAGTCTTTTATCTTAGCACATAGGGTAGAGGAGAAGTATTTGATTCCTAAGAAGCAAGGGGCTAATGTGATAAGAGAGAAATGTTATTCAACACAACCTACTAAGCTGGCTCCATAACAAATTGAGGAGAAAAGAGCAAAAGGATTGTGTTTCAATTGTGATAGAAAATATAGTCGAGGACATAAATGTAGTGAAAAGAAATTGTTTTGTATTGAAGGTCCCAATGAGGAAGAAGAGGAGGAACCCATACTAGAAGATGAAAAGGAGTCAAATGAGGAATCACATGATTCTCAACCAATCATTTCTTGTCATGCACTCTCAAGTTTCAGTGCTCCATAAAATCTCAAGGTGGTGGGGTTCCTAAAGAAGCAGAAGGTAACAATGTTGATTGACTCAGGTAGTACTCATAATTTCATCAACAAAAAGTTAGCTACTCGACTAAATTGTTTCATATATCCAGCTCCAGATTTTCAAGTTTTGATTGCAGATGGTGGTATAGTTAGTTGTTAAGGGAAGTGTCATAGCATTAAATTATCCATGGGAGATTATCAACTTGATACCCCAATGTATGCAATATCCATGGGTGCAGCAGATATTGTTTTGGGAGTACAATGGCTTACTACATTAGGAACAATTGAGATGAACTTCCAAGAACTATTCATGAGATTTCAATCAGAAGGAAGGCTAGTAGAGCTAAGAGGTTGAAGGAAAAATCTCCACAAATGGTAATCTCTCATCAAATGCAAAAGTTGGTTAAGAAAGGAGTGGATGGATTTGTGGCCCAACTATGTTCATTAGAAGTCTCTCAATCTAATACTCCTACTTATCAAGATTTGCAAGCTATAATTGATCATCACTCAGTTGTTCTTGGAGATATGCCTAAAGGACTTCCTCCTACGAGGGATCATGATCATACCATACAGTTAGTCCCAAGAAACCAACCACTGAACACCAGGCCTTACAGGTATCCACACATACAAAAGAGTGAGATAGAAAAAAATGTTGAAGAGATGCTAGAGGCAGGAATCATCAGGCATAGCCAAAGTGCTTACTCCTCGCCTGTGGTGATCGTACATAAGAAGGATGATACTTGGTGCATTTTTCTAGATTATAGAGTGCTCAACATGTACACCATTAAAGATAAGTTTCCAATTCTAGTCATTAATGATTTGCTAGATGAATTAAATGGAGCTATGTTTTTTACCAAGTTAGATCTTAGATTTGGTTATCACCAAATTCGGATTAAGGAGGAAGATATTTGTAAGACAACATTTCGGACTCATGAGGGTCATTATGAATTTTTGGTGATGCCATTTGGTCTTACCAATGCACCATCTACATTCCAAAGTTTGATGAATTCCATTTTTAAGAAGTTCTTGTGAAAGTTTGTGCTAGTATTCTTTGATGATATCTTGATTTATAGCAAGACTTGGGAATAACATTTGCAACATGTGGACCAAGAATTACAAATACTTGAAGATCATAAACTCTATGCTAAGCCATCCAAGTGTGCTTTTGGTCTTACAGAGGTGGAGTATTTGGGACACATAGTTTCACATGAAGGAGTAAAGGTGGACCCTAACAAAATTAAGGCTATCATGGAATGGCCTATTCCAAAAACCATTAAGAAACTGAGAGGATTCTTGGGATTGATAGGGTATTATAGAAGATTTGTGAAGAATTATGGTAGTATAGCAGCACCTCTCACCACTGTATTGAAGAAGGATTCTTTTCATTGGAATGAGTCTGCCAATACATCATTTGAGAGATTGAAGGAGGCTATGTGTACAACTCCAGTACTTGCCACTCCTGAATTCACCAAGGAATTCATTGTGGAATGTGATGCTTCTGGAAATGGGATAGGAGCAGTTCTCATGCAAGAAGGTCAACCAATTACTTTTGAGAGTCGTCAATTAAAAGGTAAGAATCAATTAAAACCTATTTATGAGAAGGAAATGCTAGCAATACTCCATGCAGTGAAACAATGGCGGCCTTATCTATTGGGTAGACATTTCAAGGTTAAGACATATCATGATAGCCTAAAATATTTTTTGGAACAATGACTATCTTCTAAAGAGCAACAAAAATGGGTCAATAAGATGTTAGGATATGACTTTGAGATTGTATATAAGAAAGGGAAAGAAAATATTGTCGCAAATGCACTGTCAAGGAAGGATGAGAAAGATGAAGCCTTATTGTGTGCCCTTTCAATATTACAAGAAAATTGGGTGGAGGAAGCCAAAGTAGAGTGGAAAAATGATGTTGCAACAAGTAATCTCATCGAGCAATTAAAAAGTGATCCTAGTAGTTCAGATAAGTTTTGTTGGAAGGGAGATACTCTTTGGTATAAAGAGTGTTTGTATCTCTGCAAGAATTCCAACCTTAAAATCAAGATTCTCACAGAGTTGCATGAGTCTCCAATGGGTGGTCATTCAGGATTTTTGAAGACATATCATCGAGTCAAGCAAGATTTCTTTTGGGAAGGGCTAAAGGGTGATGTTCAAAAATTTGTGGTTGAATGTTTGGTGTGTCAAAGGCATAAATGGGAGACAATTAAGACACCAGGTCTCTTGCAACCCTTATCTATTCCTAGCCAGCATTGGGAAGAGGTATCCATGGACTTCATCATAGGGCTTCCCAAATCTAAAGGTCATAATGTCATCATGGTGGTAGTTGATTGGCTCACTAAATATTCACATTTCATTTCATTAACACATCCTTTTATAGCAAGTGCAGTGGCTAAATATTTTTTGGAGAATATCCAAAAGCTACATGGTACACCTAAAGTTATTGTTAGTGATCGTGATCCTATCTTCACTAGTCACTTTTGGAAAGATTTATTCTCATGTTTGGGTACTCAATTGGCTCTTAGCTCTTCATACTGCCCTCAATCAGATGGGAAAATGGAGGTTGTTAATAAGCGTTTGGAAGGATATCTACTTTGCTTCACTTTAGAGAAATAGTCTCAGTGGGTAGATTAGCTACCACTTGCGAAATGGTGGTATAACAATTCTTTTCATAGCTCATCAAAAATGTCTCCATTTTTAGCACTTTATGGATATCATCCTCCTTTCATCACATCATCAATTAAGATGTCCCCAAGAGTTCAGGCAATAGAAGACCACTTGCTTCATCAACAACAAGTACTTTCAAGACTCAAGGAGAATTTAGCCATGGCACAAAATCGAATGAAACAACAGGTAGACCAACATCGTAGTTAAAGAATTTTTGAAGTTGGGGATTTGGTCTTCTTGCGATTGCAACCTTATAAGAAAATCTCACTAAAGCAGCAAAGAAAGAATAATAGGTTGTGTCCAAAGTATTATGGTCCATACCAAATCATGCAAAAGATCGGTAGTGTTGCCTACAAGCTTGAGTTGCCACCAACAACAAAGATACATCTAGTTTTTCATGTTTCCTATTTGAAGAAGGTAATTGGGCATAATATTCCCACTTAAACAACACTTCCCGAGCTAGATGAAGAAGGAAGAATCATTTTGGAACTAAAGTGCATTCGTCAAACACGCAAAAAGAAGTTGAGGAATAGAACTATCATTGAGTATCTCATCCAATGGAAGAATTTACCAGTTGAAGATGCCACATGGGAAGATGAGGAGTTCATTCAAAAGTTTCCAAACTTGATTAGCATTGAGGACAATGCTTCTTTGAAGAAGGGGGGCATGCTACACCCTTAATATTATGGTTATCGGGTTATGAATAGTCGGCTTGTGGCTATCTTAACTCTCTATTAAGTCATATTATCATTAGTATATTGTTATTTAGTTGTTTAGGTCAGCCTAAGTCTTATATAGGTGTGTCTAAGTCAGCCTAGGTGATATCCTTGGCATAAATAGGTATATATAGGAGGTTGTGAGTCGTATTCCATCATCAAGTTGTGAAGTGTGTTCTCATTAGAGATATTTGGAGGTTTTCCCCCTCGAAGTGGCTTGTTATTCTTAGTTATTATCAAGTATTTGCAGCATATTTCATATCATATACTTCTATTATGCAAGTTATTTCTTAACAATTTCTCTCTGCATGATATTAGTTATGCAGCTAAAGCAATGCATGAGGGGATGTCAGATGTTTTCCATCACCATTAGCGATAAATATGAGGATTTGATAGAGGTCTCATTGGATGATCATCCTATTCTTAGGGAGTTTGCAAATGTCTTTCCTGCAGAGTTACCAATGGTTCCTCCCCATAGAGAAGTGGAATTCCACATTGATTTTATTCTAGGAGCTCAATGAGTTTTGAGGGCACCATACACGATGAATACACAGGAGCTCAATGAGCTCAAGATTCAATTGGATGAGCTTTTAGAGAAGGGGCACATTCAACCTAGCATCTAACCTTGGGGCGCACCTATCATCTTCATCAAGAAGGATGGGTCCCTTTACCTTTACATAGATTACAGGAAGCTAAACAAATTGATAATTAAGAATTGCTATCCCTTACCTAGGATTGATGAATTTTTTGATCAGATGATGGGAACCAAGGTGTTATCCAAGATTGAACTAAATTTTGAGCACTATCATTTGAGGATTGTGGAGGCAGATATCCACAAGGGAGCATTCATGACTCATTATGGACACTATGAGTTTACAGTGGTACCATTTGGGTTAACGAATGTCCCTGTAGTGTTCATGAGTTTGATGAATGGGGTATTCTATCCATTCTTGGATAGATTGATGTTGATAATTTTGGATGAAATTTTGATTTACTCATGGACAATAGAGGAGCATGAGGAGCATCTGAGGTAGGTTTTGCAGTGTTTGAGATGTCATCATCTTTATGCCAATTTGGCTAAGTGCTCATTCTTTCAGATAGCGGTTTAGTATTTGGGACACATCATTTTAGGTGATGGTATGTCAGTAGATCCATTGAATATTAGTGCCATTATGGATTGGCTGGCACCCACTAGTGTTATAAAGGTTAGGAGTTTTATGGGACTAGCAAGTTATTATCATCGTTTTGTGGAGGGTTTCTCTAAGATAGCACACGCCATTACTTCCCTTTAGTGAAACTAGAAGAGGTTTGAGTGGACAAAGAAGTGTGATAGGGAATTTTAGACCATCAAGGAGCATCTCATGAGTGCTTCCATTCTAGCAGTACCTAATCTAGCATTATATTTTTTGGTTTGCATAGATACATCATTGGGTGATATTGGAGCAGTACTCATGCAGGAGGGTCGAGTGATCGCGTATGAGTCATGAAAACTCAAGAACCATGAACTGAATTACCCCATGCATTATTTAGAGCTTACAATAGTAGTAAATTCTCTAATAAGATGGAGAAATTTTCTCCTTGGCCATCACTTTGAGCTTCATTTTAACCATAGAAGTTTGTAGTACATCTTCACATAGCCAAACTTGAATGCTTGGAAAAGACATTAGATGGAGTTCTTGTGTTAGTATGAATTTTATGCGCACTGCATCAAGGGGAAGGAAAATGTAGTGGTAGATGCTTTGAGTAGATGATGAAATGAGATGATGGCTATGACAATGAGTACAGACTTGAGGACTTGTATTCTATAGCAATTGTCAGAGGATGATTAGTTTTGTGAGGTTCAAAGTGAGTTATAGTCTCAACAGACCCTTAAGGGAAAGTATAAAGGATACACCTTGAATTCGGCTGGATTATTATGTCATAGAGGGCATATATATGTTCCTCAGACTGGGGATCTATAGATAGTGATTTTGATAGAGGAACACAGAGCTCCATATGCAACACATCCAAGGGTGAAGAAGATGCACATAGATTTTCTCCAGTTTTATCATTGGGAAGGGATGCATAGAGACATTACAGAGATTTGGTTTTGGTGCCTTGAGTGTCAGAGAGTCAAGGCTGAGCACCAACACCCGACATGACTTCTTTACCCTCATGATATTTCAGAGTGGAAATGGAACACCATATTCATGGATTTTATTGTTGATCTACCTTTTTCATCATGTTTCCATGATGCCATTATGGTGACGATTGAAAAGTTGACCAAGGTGGCTCACTTCTCTATGATACAAAATACCTACACAACACCAGTTGTAGTGAGGGTATTCTTGGATGACTTTGTCAGATTGCATGGTATTCCTGGTAGGATTATATCAAAAAGGGATTAAATATTTACCTCAACCTTTTGGAGAGCACTACAGTAGGCCTTAGACACTCAACTCAATTTCAGTACTATGTATCATCCTAAGACAAATGGAAAAATAGAGAGGGTTAATTAGGTACTAGAGTATATGCTATGCATCTATGTGATGTATCATCAATCTAGATGGGAGGACTACCTTTACCTAGTTGAGTTTTCCTACAACAATAGTCATCACAGTTCTTTAGGTATGGAACCTTATTAGGCATTGTACAATATACCTTGTAGGACAACATTGAGTTGGGATAGAATTGAGGATAGGGTGGCTATTGGTTCAGAGTTACAGGATATGGAGCAATAGGTAGTTCTGATCAGATAGTGGTTACAGGAGGATCAAGATTGACATAAGATGTACACAAATGCTAAGAGGTCAGATCGGATCTTTGCAGTGGGGGATTGAGTATTCTTGAGAGTGTAGTCTCATAAGAGTCCAATATGTTATGGAAAGGGCTCTTAGATAGCACCTTGATTTGTGGGTCCCTTAGATTCTGGAGCAGAGAGGTCCAGTTGCTTATAGTCTAGCCTTGTCGCCTAGCCTATCATGTATCCACAATATTTTTCATGTTTTTTTTTTACAACATTATGTACATGATTTGTCTCATGTTTTGGATTGGGATTCCTTATAGGTGGAGTCAAATGACCAGTTGGTCTTGGAGGCCGTTTGCATATTGGGTCATCGGATGTTGGCCCTTCAAGGGTGAGAGATGGACCAAGTTAGGGTCTAGTGAGACATATGTGATGAGGTTTCCACTACCTGGAAGGACACATCATAGATGAGGACATTATACCCTCACCTCTTCGAGGATTTCTAGGAGGAAGTCCAACTATAGGGGGAAGATGTGAGATCCATCTTTTCAATGCCAGGGATTATATGATTTATGTCATGATTTGCATAGACAGTTTTGATTTTGACTATTTTGATATCATGAATTATAGCTTTGACATATTGATGTTATCATAGACACAATACACTTCTACATGTATGTTGATCTTTATCAATATGGGTTTTGTGTTGCTATGTAGTTAATTGAATTAATTTGATGATTTTGTTATTATTAACCTATGAGAATATGATAATTTGATTAGATAGATTTGTGGATATTAGATGTAGTGCAATTATGATTTATCTTGCTGGAATTGATTTTGTTAATAATATGATATTTATGCCATGAGGCGAATAAATGGGATGATTTTCTTAGTTCTTTAAAATTATTCTACATAGATATCATGTTGCAATCTCATGCTTTGTTTTATTATGATGTTGGATTAATGCTTGCAATTGAGTGTGCAGGTTAGACATGACCAGTAGACTTGGGAAGCACCAAGGTGACATGAATCATGATGGCTCATGATGTGTTATTATGTGTCGTGTCAATAAGCATATTGTCTTATTGTCCAATGCCATGCATAGTGCAAATGGTTGAGGTAACATTTTAAGTCCAAGTATTAAAGTGATTTAAGGTGTTTTAGTTATGTTTTGTGGTATTTTCTTGACCTTAGGTCATAAGGTTAAGTATTTGGGGTAAATTTACGAGTTTAAAAATTAATTTGGAAGCCTTAGGCCCCCTTTTTGGAAGCACCTTCCACAAGTGACGAAATTCAAGGATAAGACATATTTTTAAGAGCCTACTCACCAAAAAGAGTGAGCAGTGTTCAAAGGAGGAGGAAACACATGTCACCTACATAATTGATCATGAGAGTTTATGGTCTTAAGGGAGTTTTTATTTAAAAAAAACAATTTAGTCTAGCCCTAATTCAAAAAATTACGCTATCCACATTGAAGCAAAAAATGAAGGCTTGGTAGAAGGGATTTGGAGAAGGGTGTTGTTTTATGATCTGCATTGCCAAATTGAAGGTTCATAGGTTGGTTCTTTTTTTTCCCTCTTGTATTTTATTTGGTGAAATGTGTGTGAACATTTTTTGGAAATTTTTGTGTGTGTTGTGATGGTTGTTTGTAGGGGTTGTTTGTCTTGTTGAATGGACTTCCATGTTTTCTTGGAGGTTCATTTTGTGTGGGGTTTTGAGAGGGAGAGATGTCCATGGGAGGGTAGTTGTTAAATGGGTATGAGTAACCCTGGTATAATGTTTTGGTTGTGAGAATTTGGATGTAAATATGTTTGATGAAATGTGAAGGTGAAGGTGTGTGGAATGGGAATTGGAAATGGGAGTATGGTGACTGCTCTGTGGTTTAGATGGAGGATATTATGGCTGAAATTGCTCAAATTTTTTTCTCCCCCTCCTCTTGTAGATGTCCCCACTCCCCCTATTTTGGGCTCTTGAAGATGAGTCTTGCGTTTTGTGTGTAGTGGGGTGTTGTAAGTTTGTGTTGCAACCATTGAATGAAGTTTATTCTATAATTGTGTTATTAGATGTTGTGTTGTAGTTGCATTATGTATATGTCATGTGTTGCAAAAGTGAAACTATACTACTTGGTTATCTTGGTGTCTTCCCCTAGCTCGAGGGTGGGTTGTCTTAAGTTCTATAGCTAGGAGGTGAGCTCCCACGGGTCATGGAGTCATAGGGTTGTTGTGTGTGTAGAGGTTGAACAAGGGAGGAGGTCATTTTGGAAGAAATTTTATGTTATAGAGGTTCTTCTATTATCAATTTTGTGGGTTTCCTTGCATAGAAAAGTGTATTTCATATTATAATGGTATCTGATGGTGAATATATGTTCTGTCAGAATTGGAAGATATTTTTGGAAACACAAATTCATGTACAACATTGGCTGCTAGCATGTGGTTGTAAGTTTTCTCAAATGTGTAAGAAAAAATATTGATATATATACATATATAGGAAAAGCTACACTATTTAGAGTATAGCATCCTTATGGATCCTAAATAGTTGCATGTAATCTTCTAGTTGTTTATGCCTGCAAATAATTTAGACCTGCAATGAGAAGGATATATATATCTTTTTTTGGTAACATAGTTTCAAAATAGGAAGACTGAATCTATATCTATTTTAGTTATCTCCATTTGAAAAATATATGCTGAAGCAAAATGCTATGGTTGAGAGTGCCCTATAAATAAAAAAATGTGTATATTATGTTTATATTGTAGGCTTATGTTGCTCAAACTGTTTTCTCAAGTTGGTAATTTCATGTAGCCTAAACTAATGTTAGTTGGTAATGTATCTTTCTCATTGTCACTTTAGGAATAAAAGAAGTTTAATGTTTTTCAATAGTTTCCTATTAACGAATGAATAGGATATAATCTTATGATGTATGTGTTGAATGCAATCAACTCGTTTGCTACTAAAGTAAGATTCTAAATATTTTATTTTAGTTGAAGCATATATTTCATTATTAATGTTTCTATTCTATGTTCTTATGGTCACTACTATATTTAGAATAAATAAGAAAGTCTCCTATAGTTAGTTAGCCTTGAAGTCATTGAAAATAAAGATAAAAGGGTGGGATATGGTAGCAGAAGAGTTTTGTAAAGGAATTATGAAATAGGAATAGAAAAATTACTAGGCCTTCAAATCATTAAATGAGACATAGTTATTTGTTCTATTACAACATAAAACTAGTATATAATAGTGTATGGGAATTCTGGGGCATCTAATAGAATCCTTAAATTATTGTTTGAAAAACTTTGGAAGAAAATTAGAAATAAAATGCAGCAAAAATATATGATCCCGTTAAGTAAAGATATATGTAAAAAAAATTATATAGTTTAGGCTGATTTTTGCCTCCATAGTGGAGGGGCACGGCCAATGAAAGCTAGTGATCTCCTATGAGGATGTTGCCCCTACCATTCATGCTTCTCCCTCTTGTGCAAATCTTATCTGTATAGACATATGCATTGTATAATATAAGTAGGTACATTCATTTGTTGGATTTGTTTTTTTTTTAATAATGAAATCCTTTTGAACAAATTGAAACAAGTTTGCATAAGTCAAATTTACATAAGAGCATCTATTTGTCTTTTTTGAAGCTCCTCTTTTAAAGACAAAATGTCTATTGTCAATCAGGATTGCACCCTAGCTAAGTTTGACTCAACTATCCTGTTGAAACATGGAAACACTCTCAGGTTGTGGGTGACCTATGGTGAGAATGAATCTCCAAAGTAGGTTAGTTCCCTTGGAAGATAACTTAATCTAAAGAATTTTCTGAGAAAAGGGTTTAGAAAGTTAACTTGAAATGAAATCCTAAACCTAATGAGTGATGCACCATAACTTTAACTTTTTCACCAACTTAACTCACAACCAATTCTCAAAAAAATAACTTTCACAACCTCAAATGCATCATACAACACAACAATGATTTGCATGAAGGTTTGGAAACAAAACACAACATACAACCTATGCTATATGAAATTTCTATACCACAATTGCAACAATAAGACATAAAAAGGACTCAAAATTTATGAATCACAATGACAACATCAAATTATTATTGCAAAATGAGATAAAATATTAGATAGGAATGATCTATTGCTTTTATTGAATTGAAGGAGTATGCATAATGAAAATTTGAGTACAAATATCAAGCTTACAAAGCTTTCTACAAGTGAGCAAGAAAGTAAGTGAATCTAAACTAAGAAAAACTAAGTTTTTCTCCAACTTATATCTCCAAAGTGTCTCTAATAGTGAGAATGGAAAAATATGAGTGAAAATCTCTTTGAAATAGAAACTTGAATGCCATTTTCAAGCTCAAGAGAAAATCCTCCAAAATAGTGCCCAAAACTGATCCAAGCTGGGTGAAAAAGATGGCAAGATTCCCTCCAAAGTAGATTGACCCAAAAAGAGTAAAAAAGCATCCAGTTTTGTTTGAAAACTGAAATGGAAACTTCAGTTTGCTTGTTTTTTCTCGTTTTGCTCAAAAAGACTCCAATTGAAAATGGAAAGATTACAAAGAGGATTTCATGCATTCGTCCTAACTTTTTTGCATTTAAAATAAAAAATACTAAGGTAATTTATAGAATATTACCTTAATATATCTATACAAGATATGCAGTTTCAAATTTACAAAAAGGAAAGGCTCGAAAAGGACTTGAGTTTTGACTTGATTTTTACAACCTTGCAAAAAACACATGGAAGGTACATATGATTTTGATTCAAATTTTGTAAAGTAATGATATATTCCCACCTCGGCATATTGATTTTCTCCAAAATCAGAAAATTGGCTTTGGCACATAGACTTATGATTTTCTCAAAAAATCACAAAAGGAAATAAAGGCATAAGGTAGCCTAGGTATATGAAATATGTGCAAAGAAAAATAATAAAGTCCATGGAGGTACTGGTGGAGGTATTTAAATCTTAACTCGATGTGATAAAAATCACAACTTGAATTAGGTAAATGAACAAAACCTTCAAGCCCTAACTTTTTAGCCTAATTTTCACATTGATCATTTGGAAAAAATAGCTCTGCACACTGCCACCAAGAGACTAGGGTTTTGAAGCTCGAAATCTTCCATTTCTTGATGCTTCTGTGAATTTTATTGAAGATTCTTAACAAGAGAATGCTAGGTAAGTTGTTTTGTCACAAATCTGAACATTTACCTCTATTTTTGAAGCATTTTTTCCCATCTTGGCCATGACCATCACCATGTTTATGATATATTTCTCTTTATTTTTTCTATCAATACACTCTTCCACTTTGGATCCACCATGGTTGTATTGGGTTCAAGCTTTGGAACACATTCTCTATGAGAAATCCCATGGAATTTGAGGGAATTTTTTCATCAACAAACTTTGGTAATTCTTTGAATCTCACCTTTTCTTTTATATCATCTGCAAAAATATGCTCAATTTGAGCTCCACAGTTGCAAAATATGAGTATCTTTGTTTCCTCCAAGAATTTTTTTTTGAGATCCTTCTACACTCCATAGCTACAACCTTTTTAGTTTCTGGGAGCCCATAAAATTTTGCACAAGCCCAAGCCTCTTCATTTCTCTGTATTTGTAACTTCTTTATACAAAACCTTGTGAGTTCGCCTCTTTGAAACAAAAGAGATTCCTAGGTCGTGGCCATGAGAATACAAACTGGATTTTTTCCCTTTTGTTTTTGTGGTTCTTCAAATTCTACAAGGAATGGCTTGAATCCCTTGGAAATGGCTTCACCAAAACATAAACCGTTATATTTAAAGCCCTAGCTCCATGAGGATGGGTTTGTTATTTTAAAGAATGCATTTTTGTTGCTTCTGAATATGATAGAAAGAAATAATGTTGTATACTCTTTTGAAAGAAACAAAAGGATTTTGTATCCTATTCTGGGTTTGAATTTTCACAGCTCCATCGCCTTGCTTTCACATATATGAAAAGAATACAATTGTCATTATAACATATGTTTTGTCTTGTCATGATCTCTTAATGTATACACACACAGGGTCTTCCTTTAAGCCTATTGCCACCATTTGAGCACTTCTAAACTTGCACACAAATGTATTGTATATGCAACAATGTGTTTGATGTTAATATTCCATTTATTGTACTGAACATTATTTCAAAATGTTTTCATTTGGAAAGCATGATGCCCCTACAAGTATGATGAAGCTTCACCATACAGGTATGATGAAGCTTCACCATTGTTTGTTGTAGTTCATTTCACATTTTTAAAATGTGCTCAAACCCATACTTCTTATCACTACCTCATCTCTTTAGCAGCATCTATAGATGTAATGCAAGCTCTCTTTTATAAATGTTCTCTTTAAAACTGAATCATGTCATATTGTTGAAGCAAAACCTGAATATTATGCTTTTATCTTACTTAAAAAATGATGCTGTCCTATTTTCCAAAAGTCATCATTTCCTTCAAGTTTGCACATAGATCTATGATGCTTTTCATACATTACCTAGGTTGTTGAAAATGAGTCTTTTTCCCACTATGTCATGGATTTATCAATTCCACTTTATAGATGTTTTCTCATAATTTCTATGTTCTTTCACTCTTCTTCACCTTGAGAAGAACATAGTTGTTGTCTTTTCATTGACGATGACCTATGTGAGTTATCTTTTTAAAATGAAAGCTCGATGATTGCTTCTTATAACATCCATAAATACTACACTCTTTGCTGCCCCCATATATATATGAGCACTGCTTGCCATTACTTCTTGTTTTTTGATGGTTGCCCCTAAAAAATGTGAACTCCAAACAACATAACAACACTATAGTGTACAACAACAATAGAAGATATTAAACAAGATTACAATCACCACTTAAAGAGGCAAAACAAACACAATAGAAGCATTTTCTTACAAAAAAAATTCTTTAAATGGGAAAATGATGCACTCTTATTTTGTTTTGCATTCTATTTAATCATTCAAATGATCCCATTGTTCATCTATGATTTTAAATTCATTTCAATTTCAAACTAATTGTCATGAATGAGCAATGAATCTAAGGCTCTTGTGGTCACTTTATGAGTTACTCCTTCAATGAAAATGTTTCTATTTGAGCATTATGAATATGAATTCCTATCCCATGCCCCTCTTGAGATTTAGGGGTAGCATTTTGGGCTCAACCCTTGTTAGAACCCATTTTTGAACCACATGCTATGATGTCTTCAAAAATGTATCAACAACATGATTTCACCTATACCTACACAGTGAACAAACATGTTAGATAAAAAAATAGTGAAGCTCAATGTTCCTATGATGTTTTACTTTTCAGGCTCCTTTGCATACATCTGATACTTATTTATTTGACTTAAAGCACCATAGGAATATGATATATTTCTGTTGATAGGGAACATAGGAATATTCATATCTGGAGCTCTAACAACTCTCTTATCATGATGTAGGTTCACTCGGAGATCATGAGTGAGGAGGAGCTAGTAGCAATGGAGACCAACCCAAGAATTTTATCAAGCAACGGTGTACATGTCTTTTCTTATAGGCTTCTTTTCATTCCTTCCATCTTTAGATGTATAGGATATACCTGTGTTGTTTTAGTTTAACTATTCCCATGGCTTGTGTTACCAATTTTTTGCTATAGCTCAATTGGTGGAGCTGATTAAATACTATTATATTTGAAAGTGGAAAAATATAGTTATTTCTGCATGTGCTTAAGTGTTGTTTGCACTTTATTTATTATTCATCAAGTGACAGTCACACAAGTGTCTTAAGGAAACTAAGTTTCAAAAGTATTGCTCAAATTATTTACAAATCAAATGGAGTACAAAACTAAGTATACAAATGATAAAGCATAATGCTTTCATTTATTTCATGAAGAGATTCACATTACATGTGTTCATTTGATTGCAAGAATACAAATGACAAGTACAACATTGCATTTTAATACTTTTCTTTTCAGAATGGAAATGAAAGAACAAAATTAAATATCCACACAATCCATGGTTTTAGTGGTTCCATTCATGACAAGAAAGGAAATATACAACTGGAAGTGAAAAGAAAATAACATGGGACATATCCATCATTTCCTGAGTTGATCTTCGGTTGATGCTTTGTAGCTACTCCATCCTGCTTCCACTCCAGAATGTACCTACAAAATATTAAGAGGGGTTTCAATCAAGAGCTCAGGATATGAACTATACTACATGCCATACTAACAAAGATATATTTCAATCCTTGCAATGCATGGAATCAACTAAAGGAAGGAACAAAAACATGAACTAAAGAGAGAACATCATCGTCCCATTTTTTTTTTTGCTAACATTGTTTGTTTCCTTGTGTAGGTATAGGGAAGTTCATGTAGTTGATTATCCTTTGAAGACCAAGCATGTGGGAAAAAATGGGCTTCCACAAGGGTTGAGCTTAGCATGCTGCCCCTTATATATTACAGATGGGGTTGAGAGAAGGGGTGCAATCGTCATGTTCATCAAGAAAGGAAATATACAACTTAAAGAGTAAATCAGAGTTCATTCATCAAAGCCATCAAGCCGACTGTTCACTCATAACAATCAAGTACACTTCCTGAGAGCTACAGGTGAACAGTAGGTTTCAATGAGCTCAATCAATTCAACTGGAATACATCATTTTCATAATTGTAAATCATATGTATTGATGTACAGTTTGCATTTTTTTGTCATGGGTGTTGTTATGCATCTTGTTTCATGATATTACAATAGAATTTTATCTTTAAGCAATGATAGTGAACAGGCATACATAATGCCTCAACAAGGAGCTCTGTTTCAAATTTTCATTTTAGAGAAGAGCAAGTGCATAAAACAATTTTAAATAATAGAGCATAAAAATGCATGAAGAGTGCCAGATAGGAAGTAGTGATTGCATCTAAAAATGCATGAACATTTCATTCATCTATCAGTCATCTATTAAGAGGTGGAGCAAGCAACTTGTTGGAAGTATGAATGACAGTGACTAATATGTTTGATAAGGAAGCAAATGATTCAACGAGGACAGCCAGTTACTTTTTGGCTAAGAGTGGAGCAAAAGGAACTACAGGTATACCATGCTCGAGCATTGAAGTTTTGTAAATTCCAAGTGTTCCTATGAACATGATGGTAACTTGTAGAGGGGTAGATGTCCTTAATGTACTGCATTCCAAAGACATAATTTGTTATATATATTTAGCATGGAGTTAAAGGAAAAAAAAAAATGGAACATATTTGACAAGGATTAAAATATGTAGAAGTCAATTCCAGGAGTAGAGAATGACAAAGTATGAGGGAGCTTTAAGAGGCAAGTAAGCAATCTATACATTTTCAGAAATAAAGTGGAGCAAAGATTACATATGTTGATTCTTAGAAATGAAAGATAAATAGTTACAACACTATTTTTGAAGCATGAAGAAAGCTTCAGATTTTCAAACCTTAGGTAGTCCATTATGTTTCATTAAATGGATTACAACAAAAAGAAATTTTTAGAATGGACATGATTTATTAAGCATTGGAAAAACTCATATGTTATGTCTTGAGAATTCTGGAGGTTCTATGAGCTAGGGTTTTATTCCGGGAAGTGCAAAAGTTCATGAGGAATAGAGATAATAAATGCAGATTTACCATGACTTTTAGCATACCTACATTGTTTATCTTTATGAAATGCAGTTTGTGTAGAAATTTCAAAGTGCCCATGAGAGTTTTTCATCTCAGAAATGTAGAATTTTTCAAAGTAACAATAACCCATATGATGGAGTTAAAGGAGTTCAGAATCCAAATGAAATGCCATGGTGGGTGAAGCCCAACTCTTGAATATATGACAAAATACAGATTTCCCTCATTCTTAAAGAGCACCTACATGGGGTTTTGACTAAATGCAGTGATATTCGAAATACAACATAACCATGTTTGGTTTTGATCATAAAATATTGAAATAGGTGATTTTTTGGCATTTTCCAGTTTACCCACATGGGTATTTTAACGGGACAGAAAGATAAAAGTTTTGTCACAGTCAAAGATTACAAAAGAGGTGTTTGTTCTTCAAATATCATATACCCAAGTGGGGTTTTCTCAAAAATGAGCTTTATATAGTGTTGTCATGGTAGAGCTTGAATATAATAGAAAGATGAATCCAGTTAAGTATTTTTCTTCATAATATCATTTACCCATGAAGGGTTTTATAAGAAATGACAAAAAGTAAAAAGAAATCATGGTGGTTTGAGCTTCAAAGGAGGAGATAACAAGATAAGTGTGATTTCTTCAAAACAACGAATGCCCACATCTATTGTCGTTTCAAAAAATGCAGAGGAAAGTATAAACGTTGTCATGGGTCAAACCCAGATCAGTCTCAGAATTCCTAATAAGAGGATGCACATGGCGCACCCTAGAGGGAGCCCTTGGCTCACAAATCATTATGAATTCATAGAATAGTTAACTATTGTTAATTTTCTTTGAATGAAAACAACATAGAAAGCAAGTAGAAATAAAGGGCTTACCATTGTGCCTGTTGAAGGTAAAGAATTCATGGCTGGAGATCCATAGAGCTTTCAAAATTCAGATTCAAGCTAATATATGCTGGCCAGTGGGTACAAGAAACACAAAAGTAACAAAAAAAGCATAGGAAATGAGTAAATGCATCAGAAAAACTTGTTACAGCTGCGGCTAGTAGGGCCTTTTTCCCATTGAAAGGGGCCAGAAAAGAAACAAGTGAATGACAATCAAGCTTACCATGTGTAGCAGAGGCCGAATGAGACTAGAATTAGAGAGAGAGGAAGCTCAAAAGGAGTCCTAAACTAGAACCCTAACTCACATGCTAGTGGCAAAATTCTTTCAGGCAGAGTGAGTTCTTCTAAGAGTGTCAAGTGCAAAATGAAATGAAGATTAGGGTTTGCTTTTGGTTTTACTATGTTGCCCTAATTCAAACTAAGGGGCTTATGAATTTTACATTTAAAATCAAACTTTATGCAATGTTTAGAATGGCCAACTTCCCTAATGCTAGGTCGAACATTGTAGAGGTTTTCATATTATGACTTTTGCCTAAGTCTTTGGCTTGATGAATGAGATATCTTGTGGTATAAAGACTTTGTTTTTGGGTGTTGATAAACCTATGTTTTGCAAAGGAGGGTATTTTTGTAAGCCTTAGAATATTTTCTCAATATATTTTGAAGAAATCAATGGGCTTTTATTTTCAATTGATTTTAAGACAAATCAATTAAAATTATTGTTAGGAGGTGGTATTATAGTTTGAGTTTTTGAGAAAATCAAGATTGTAAATGGAGAAATAAGTTCATTATTTTTGCAAAAGATTTTCTAAATCTTTAATTTCAAAAATAAATATAATTGTGAAAATATAAAATTTGTAAACCATGTAAAGCAAGATTAAAGCGATATCTCATAAATTGCTTTAATCTTCGCTATTTTTAGCATATTTTTTGAGAGATATTGCCTTGGTCAGATTTGAGATTCCTGCTGGAGAGATAAGATTTTTTTTTGCTTTAAAAGAATATTTGGCTTGTTTTTAGAAGTTTGATAGTATGTGCATGAAATAAGTGTGTTTTTTTCTACTTTTTTGCAAGCTTATTGGGTAGTTTTCATACCTTTTCTTGAGCTTTTTTTTAAAGCTTGGATTAGGGTTTTAGAGCTATTTTATCTTGAAGAAAACATAGTTTTTCTTCTTCTTAGTTCAAATGATAGTTTCTTGCTCTTAACATTTTTGAGCTTGTAAACTTATTTGTACTTAGTTCAGATAGATACACTCTTTCAGTTTCAATAAAGCAGTAGAGTTCTTCTCATTTCTTGTCTCAGCCTTGTAACAACAATTTGATGTCTTTGTGTTTTGAAGCTTGAAGCCTTATATGTCTTGCTTTTATGAGTCTTTGCATATAATTTTATGTTTTCAGGTTGCATGTTGTGTTTAGTACTTTTAAATCTTCATGCAAATTACTGATGAAATCATGTACCAATGTGATTGTAAGAGCTATTGTAATAGAGGAATTGTAGTGAGTGATAGAATTTGGATTTTCAGAAATTACAGTGAATCGTTAGTTTTAAATCTCATTTTTAGCTATCCTTCTATCCTTTTCCTCAAAGATCACTTAGATTAGGATTATCATTCAGAGAACCAGCTCACTCTAGAGATTCCTTCTTCGTTCAGATCACCCACATCTGAAGAAGGTTTCCATGTGTCATTAGATTATTGAATTTCATATTTAGCAAGGTGCAAATCTAATTGATAACAATTTTTGGCACGCCCGGTGGGACCCTGAAAATCAATTTTAGAGAAGTTTTTAATGTTTTAAAGTTGTTGTTTGGTGTATGTAGTAGGTTATTCAGCCTTTTAGAGGCCTATTGCAATATACCTGGTGAATCTGATTCTGATTTTACATGCAGACTTAGTGTAGCTTGTGCATGAGAAAGGTTCAAACTAGATCAAGTTATGCACCTTTCGAATATCGACAGTTGTCCCCACCACGAAGAAGAGGTAGAATAACAAGGAAGTTGTTTGAAACTCCTACAAGGTTGAAATCAACACCTATTTTCAGCTCTTTGGTTTTGTCACCAGAAGTTTTGGTTCCAATATCACGAGCACCACCAATGGCAGTGCTAAGGCAACACCCGTTTGTGCCTTTTAATGGAGGTAGTCCATTAGACATTGCTCAACATGACGACATCCTAGTTGCAGCCCTTAGAAGTCTTCAATACTTCACCCGGGAGGATCTCACAACATTGGTTGAGCATATTCATGACGTGGCTACCTTATGCTCGGTTCATAATACCATGCAAGAGAACGTTGTGTTAAGACTCTTGGATGCATCACTCAAAGGGAAAGCATTGCAATAGTTCAAAGGCCTCACAACCAACTTAATCATGACATGTGATGCATTAGGTAATGGTTTGTACCAGTATTTTGCTAATAAATCTGACAATTTGTCTCTGTTAGAGCAATTGAGCACCATTCAGAGGGCACCACATGAGCACTTGGCTGATTTCAACTACCAATTTCAAAGAGTATGGGACATAATTCCTACAGTAGTAAAACCTTTACCAGATCATGCTTTTATGTTTTACTTAAAAGCCTTGAATAGTAATATTTCGGTTATGACCCAATCTATGGGTGGGAATACACTCCCTAATGCTTATGACATCACTATTAGAGCCAAAAATTGTCTCATCCAAGCTAGAGATATAACCCCTAGACCTCCTATGCCTTTGTTTCCAAAAATATAGCCACCTACCCCTATTTTTTTACCTCCCTTAGTTGTTGTCCTGCCTGTTCTAGTGATAGGTTATCATAACGTAGCCCAAGAGATTGTTGCTCCAACCCAAAACCAAGAGATTTAAGAAATTAAAAGTATACTCACAACCTTCAGGAATGATCTTGTGAGCATTAAGAAGCAAGTTGGACATGAACATAAGCCTTATCAAGCCACTTATCAACAAAACTAGCCTTATAGGCCTGCCTTTTAGAATGATTATCAAGGCCAAAGGAAGAGTTTTAACCCAAGACAAGTCCAGCCATACAACCCAAACACAGCCAGTTCATTAAAGGAACTCGTGCCTCAGAATAATATTGTCCATGATTGCGATTGGTGTTACCCATGTAATCATCTCCATAACCAATCAACATGTGCTAATGGTATGAGAAATCAAGCTTAATTGGTCCAAAAGAACTATGCTAGTTCAAAAAATATTGTAGATCAGAATCAAGAACAACAAGATAATGTGAAAGTTGCTTTGCAGAACTGGCAAAGTTCTGAGTTCTATGGCGTGAATGGCCAAGATCAACAAAGTTCCCCTGTTTTGGCCAATACTAGATAAAAAAAAAGAGCTATGGACTTGGGGCAACAAGTTGGAAATTTAAAACCTAAAAATAGTAAGTAGCCCATTTTTTCATCAAATGTTAACGTTGCAACATAGCCTAAGATGCAAATTATGCAAAGAGGCCAAGTGATACCTGGTAGGGAGTAGTCAAAGACACATTTGTAGCCTTTGTTGAAGCAAAATGATGCTACTATTACAAAAAATCAGCAGAAGGTAAATCCCACTTCTTTCAATATTGTTGAACACCTCTAGAAAGCTATTGTCAACATGTCTGTGTTAGATGCTTTGCATATCCCAGGCTATAAAGGTTTGCTGCAAGATACTTTAGCTGAGTTATCTATTTCTGATGATACTGATCAAGGAGTTGCTAAAGTTGTGCTTGCAAATGATCTAGAGGTTAAGAATGACCAGAAGAATAAAGAGGTAAAGCATTCCCCATTTTACTTAAGTCTAATTATTGGCAATAAGATTGTTCATAACTATATGGTTGATTCTAGTGCTAGTAGTTTAGTCATGCCTAAGAGTTTAGCTGATAAGTTAGGTCTTGTTTATGAGCCTAATCCCTAGAAAGGCATAGTTCAATTAGATGATTCTATTGTTAAAACTACTGGTATAATTAGGAACTTGGAACTTACCTTGCATGCATCCTCAATCTTTACTATTCATCAGGATATACATGTTATCAATTTGCCACCACACTTCGCCATTTGTCTCTCTCAAGATTTTACAGCCAAGCTGGGTGGGTTTTTGTCCTCTGATTGGTCTCATCTATTTTTTAGGACAAGGTATGGTACGAAAGTGACTATAAAGTTAGAGCCTCTAGGAAAAGACCATATTGAACCATATTCCCTGAATCTTATAAACGCTAACCTCTATGCCACTCCTGTACTGGAGGAGCAAGCCATGACCTCAAACTGCAACACCCCTATAGAAAGTATGAATCTAGATGAATGGGCAACTGGAGATCATGAGCTTGATCCTTTCCAGCACACAGATGAGGTAGGATTAGGAGTCTATATGATTTGTGAACCTGATTTTGATTTTCCTAACCTTTGCAAAGAGGAGGAACAATCTACAGAAATAGAAAATGAGCTTTGGAAGCTTTATTTCAATGGTTCAAGAAGTAGTATAGGTGTTGGAGGTGGAGCTATGTTGATTTAACCAGACGGTGATAAATATTTTTCAGCTTGCTGATTTGCTTTCAGCTATTCAAATAACACAGTTGAATACAAATTGTTGGTGCTTGGCCTCGATTGGGCTCAAAAGAGAGGCATCAAATTCTTGTAAGTTTATGGTGATTCAAAGCTAATCGTAAATCAGGTCAGAAATCTAAATGCTGCAAAAAATGATTTGCTTAAGAAATATAAGCATTGTGTGTGGGATTTAATGGAATATTTTGATACTTTTAATATTGTTTCAATTCCTCAAAATCAAAATAAACATGTTGATAGGCTCGCTACCATAGGAGCCCAATTTGATATTCCAAACGAAATTCACAAAAGTAGAGGCACGCCAATATGTAAAAATAGTGGTAAGACCTTTCTTTCCTAACATTAATGTGAGTTGGCAAGTTTTTGACAGCAATGAGAAAATTATATATTTTTTAATTGTTGAAGCTATGTTTGTAGATGGAAACTAGCAAAAGTGGCAGCAGTAGTACGATAACCAGATTGTATAGTTGAAGACCAACAAGTTGCCAAAAGGTTTGGTGACCTTGGAATCTATGGTCAACTTGGATGATCAAGTGCGAAAAGACAAGTGCAGCCTGACTGTTAAAGAAGAACACTATGAAGCAATTGAAATCTTCAAAGGAAAGCTTCTCAAGCTGGGAAAGGTATGTAATAAAGAGGAGCAACAAGCATTTATTTTGTTATGCCAGAAATTTAGTGATGTTTTTGCTTGGGAATACAAGGATTTGAAAGCTTTTGAACCCGAACTAGCCCAGCATACTATTGAACTAGAACCTGGTGCAAAATCAGTAAGGCAAAAACAAAGACCTCTTAACCCCAAATTAGAACACCTTATGAAGGCTGAACTGAATAAATTAGTTGAGAGTGGTATTATTTTTCCTATCAATCATACTTCTTGGGTGTCAAACTTAGTTCCAATTAGGAATAAAAGTGGGGAAATCATATTGTGTGTCGATTTCCAAGATTTAAATAAAGCGTCACTAAAAGATCACTATCCACTCCCTTCCATGGAGAAAATTTTGCAGGTAGTTTTTGGTTCTGACAGATTTTCTTTGCTAGATGGTTACTCAGGTTACAACTAGATTCTACTAAAACAAGAGGATCAATTTAAGACAACATTCACAACTAAGTGGGGCACGATGGCTTACAAAAAGATGCCTTTCAACTTATCCAATGTTGGAGCAACTTTTCAGTGAGCGATGGATATGGCCTTTCATGGCCTTATGAACAAGTTCGTTCTGGTATATTTAGATGATATTACTATTTTTTTCAGAAATGCTAATGAGCATCTTGATCATTTAGAATAGATTTTTCAAAGATGTAGAGAGTTCGAGGTGTCTCTCAACCTGAAGAAGTGTATATTTTTTGTACATGAGGGTAAACTCCTCAGACACATTGTTTCAAAACAAGGTATTTCTATTGACTCTGAAAGAGTTTCTTCAATTCTTAAATTACCTTTACCAGCTCACAAGAAAGGCTTGCAAAGATTTCTTGGAAGAATAAATTTTGTGAGGAGGTTCATACCAAATATTGCAACTTTGCTGCAACCTCTCACTTCTATGCTTAAGAGGAATATGCCCTTTAACTGGACTAAGGAGGGTAAGAGAGGTTTTGAGAAGATTAAGGAAGCCCTTGCAACTTCCCTTACCCTCATTAATCCAAATTATGATAGAGATTTAATTCTTTATGCATTTGGAGGAGCTGATACTATTTCTACTATGCTTTGCCAGCAGAACGATGAAAGTTTGGAGCAACCTATGGCATTCTTTTAGTCAGGTATTACATGACTATGAGGTGAAGTATTCTTTTTTCAAGAAGCATGTTTTTGTTGTTGTAAGAAGCCTAGAAAATTTTAGACATATGCTGTGAAATAGCAAAATTCACTTGTTGGTTGAACATTCAACTGCTAAGGATTTCTTACTTAATAGAGATATTAATGATAAATGTGCTGGTTGGATTACCAAAGTGATGGAATTTGACATTGATATAAAGGTAACCAAGCTCGTTAGATGCAAGGGTTTGTGTGAAAAGATTGCAGGAAATAAGGACAACAACATAAAAGAAGCTAAAAATATGGATAAAGTGCTAAACAATGATGATACAGTTGTTGTTCTAGTTTCTGCTGCTATTTGGTTGCAACAAATGATGCACTATTTACAAACTAGTGAGTGCCCTGAAGCCTTAGACAGGGAAAAAAGAAGGTATTACAGATTGCAGGCTATTCCTTTTACAATTATTGATGGCATTCTATATAGGAGAGACTTTCAAGGTGTTTTATTAAGGTGCATTAATCCTGATCAAGTTGATAATATTTTAACATAATTTCATGATGGGCCTTCAGGAGGCCACTTTGCTACAAGAACAACAACTCTGAGAAATTATGCGAGCTGGTTATTACTGGCTAGATCTATTTAAGGATGCTATTGCTTGGGTTAGAAAATGTGAAAAATGTGCTTTGTTTTCGGGAAAACAAAGGCTTGCAGCTTTTCCTCTGCATCAAGTTCAAGTGGAACAACCCTTTGCCAAGTGGGGCTTAGATTTTATTGGGCCAATCAACCTACCTTCAAGCACAGGCCATAAGTGGATACTTACTGCCATAGATTATTTTACTAAATGGACCGAGGCAGTTGCTTTAAAGGAAGCAAATGAGACTTCTATGCTTAATTTTTATCAGGACTTAGTGTCAAGATTTGATGTTGCAAATTCAATAATTTTTGACAATGGTTTGGCTTTTATTAGTTTAAGGATCTCTGATTGGTCAATCATGAATAAAATTTATTTGAACATGTCTTCTAATTATTATCCGCAAGGCAATGGTTAGGAGAAATCTACAAATAAGAATCTAATTCAGATAATTAATAAGACAATTGAGGATAATCAACAAACATGGCATGAAAAGCTGAAGTTAGCTCATTGGGTTGACAGGGTGACTCCTAAAAGGGCCACTGGTTGTTCTCCTTTTTTTCTAACTTATGGCAAAGAGGCTAAGTTACCTGTATCTATTGAATTGCCTACTTTAAGTTTCATTAACGAGCTAGAATTGTTGAATGAACAACCTCTTGAAGTGAGGTTTGCACAGCTGGTATAGCTTGAAGAAACCAGAAAGGAAGCATTAAGACAACTGGAGATACATCAAGCTTAGATGAAGAGCTCTTTTGATAAGAGGGAAAGACCACAAGAGTTCATTATTGGTGATCTGGTCTTCAAGTGGAATGAATATAAGAGAAGACCTGGACGACATTCCAAATTTGATGCAATTTGGGATGGGCCTTATGTGATCACGGAGTGCAAGGAGCACAACGCTTTCCATCTTTCTAAGTTGACCAAAGACGTGTTGTCTATCACAGTTAATGGGATCCACCTCAAGCATTGCCTCTGAGATAAGTTCTATCTTGTAAATAAGTAGATTAGTGTTACAAATAAGTGTGTTATGTACATTTCCTTTCAATAGTTTTCTTTTCCCTAAGTGCTTTTGCACATGTTCTATTGGCCATCAGGGCCTATTAGTTTGCTTTCTACTTTGTTTCATTTTGTTTTGTTGTTGTTTGGAGTGTTTTTGTTCAAGTTTTTTGAGTTGCATGAAAGGGAAGATTTGACTCCATTCCCAATGGAGTGTTAAAAGGAAACTAATCTAATGCTTAGTTGGAAAGAATTTAGTGGAAATCGCCAAAATGTTACCAATTTTTCGCTACAACTCAATTGGTGGAGCTGATTAAATACTGCTAAATTTGAAAGTGGAAAAATACAGTTATTTCTACATGTGTTTAAGTGTTGTTTGCAGTTTATTTATTATTCATCAAGTGACAGTCATGCAAGTGTCTTAAGGAAACTAAGTTTCAGAAGTATTGCTCAAATTATTTACAAATCAAATGGAGTACATAACTAAGTATACAAACGATAAAGCTCATTTATTTCATGAAGAGATTCACATTACATGTGTTCATTTGATTGCAATAATACAAATGACAAGTACAACATTTCATTTTAATGCTTTTCTTTTAGAATGGAAATAAAAGAACAAAATTAAATATCCACACAAGTCATGGTTTTAGCCATTCCATTCATGAAAAGAAAGGAAATATACAACTGGAAGTGAAAAGCAAATAACATGGGACATATCCATCATTTCCTAAGTTGATCTTCAGTTGATGCTTCATAGCTACTCCATCCTGATTCCACTCTTGAATGTACCTGCAAAAGATTAAGAGGGGTGTCAATTAAGAGCTCGGGATATCAACTATACTACATACCATACTAACAGAGATATATTTCAATCCTTGCAATGCATGGAATCAACTACAGGAAGGAACAAAAACATGAACTGAAGAGAGAACATCATCATCACATGTTTTTTTTTTGCTAACATTGTTTGTTTCCATGTGCGGGTATAGGGAAGGTCATGTAGCTGATTATCTTTTGAAGACCAAGCATGTGGGAAAAAATGGGCTCCCACAAGGGTTGAGCTCGGCATGCTACCCCTTAAATATTATAGATGGGGCTAAGAGAAGGAGTGCAATTGTCATGTTCATCAAGAAAGGAAATATACAACTTAAAGAGTAAATCAGAGTTCATTCATCAAATCCATCAAGCCGATTGTTCACTCATAACAATCAAGTACACTTCCTAAGAGCTACAGGTGAACAGTAGGTTTAAATGAGCTCAATCAATTCAAATGGAATACATCATTTTCATAATTGCAAATCACAGGTATTGCTATACAGTTTGTATTTTTCTATCATGGGTGTTGTTATGCATATTGTTTCACGATATTACAACTGTATTGTATATTTAAGCAATGATAGTGAACAGGCATACATAATTCCTCAACAAGGAGCTCTGTATCAGATTTTCATTTTAGAGAAGAGCAAGTACATAAAATAGTTTTAAATAATAGAGCATAAAAATCCATAAAGAGTGCCATACAGGAAGCAGTGATTGCATCTAAAAATGCATGAACAGTTCAGTCATCTATTAAGAGGTGGAGCAAGGAACTTGTTGGAAGTATGAATGATAGTGACTAGTATGTTTGATAAGGAAGTAAATGATTCAACGAGGACAACCAGTTACTTTTTGGCTAAGAGTGGAGAAAAATGAACTATAGGTATACCATGCTGGAGCATTGAAGTTTTGTAAATTCCAAGTGTTCCTATGAACATGATGGTAACTTGCAGAGGGGTGGATGTTCTTAATGTGTTGCATTCCAGAGACATAATCTATTATATATATATATTTAGCATGGAGTTAAAGGAAAACAAAATATGGAACAAATTTGACAAGGATTAAAATATGTAGAAGTCAATTCCAGAATGAGTAGAGAATGACAAAGTATGAAGGAGCTTTAAGAGGCTAGTAAGCAATCTGTACATTTTCAAAAATAAAGTGGAGCAAAGATTACATATGCTGATTCTTAGAAATGAAAGATAAATAGTTACAACTTTGTTTTTGAAGCATGAAGAAAGCTTCATATTTTCAAACCATAGGTAGTCCATTATGTTTCATTAAATGGAGTTACAACAAAAAGAAATTTTTAGAATGGACAGCATTTATTAAGCATTGGAAAAACTCATATGTTATGTCTTGAGAATTTTGGAGGTTTTATGAGCTAGGTTTTTATTTTGGGAAGTGCAGAAGTTCATGAGGAACAGAGATAATAAATGCAGATTTACCATGACTTTCAGCATACCCACATTGATTATCTTTATGAAATTCAATTTTTGCAAAAATTTCAAAGTTCCCATGAGAGTTTTTTATCTTAGAAATGCAGACTTTTTCAAAGTAATAAATACCCATATGATGGAGTTAAAGGAATTCATAATGCAAATGAAATGCCATGGTGGGTGAAGCCCAACTCTTGAATATATGACATTTCCCTCATTATTAAAGAACACCTGCATGAGGTTTTGACTAAATGCAGTGATATTCGAAATACAACATACCCATGTATGGTTTTGATCATAAAATACAGAAATAGGTGATTTTTCAGCATTTTCTAGTTTACCCACATGGGTATTTTAACGGGACAACAAGATAAAGTTTTTTCATAGTCAAATATTACAAAAGAGGTGTGTGTTCTTCAAATATCATATACCTAGGTGGGGTTTTGTCAAAAATGAGCTTTATACAGTGCCCTCATGGTAGATCTTGAATATAACAGAAAGATGCATCCAGCAAAGTATTTTTCTTCATAATATCATTTATCCATGAAGGGTTTTATAAGAAACAAAAAAAAAGTAAAAGGAAATCATGGTGGGCCAAGCTTTAGAGGAGGATATAACAAGATAAGTGTGATTTCTTCAAATCAACGAATGCCCACATCTATTTTTGTTTCAGAAAATGCAAAGGAAAGTATAAATGTTGTCATGGGTCAAACCCAGATTAGTCTCAGAATTCCTGATAAGAGGATGCACATGGTGCAGCTTGGAGGGAGCCCTTGGCTCACAAATCATTATGAATTCATAGAATAGTTAACTATTGTTAATTTTCTTTGAATGAAAACAACATAGAAAGCAAGTAGAAACAAAGGGCTTACCATTGTGCCTGTTGAAGATAAAGAAGCCACGTCTAGAGCTCCATAGAACTTTCAAAATTTAGAGTCAAGCTCATATATGGCAGCCAATGGGTACAAAAACACAAAAGTAACAAAAAAAAGCACAAGAAATGAGTAAATGCATCAGACAAACTTGTTATAGCTGCGGCTAGTAGGGCCTTTTTCCCATTGAAAGGGGCCAGAAAAGAAACAAGTGAATGACAATCAAGCTTACCATGCATAGAAGAGGCTGAATGAGACCAGAATTAGAGAGAGAGGAAGCTCAAAAGGAGTCCTAAACCAGAACCCTAAATCACATGCTGGCGGCAAAATTCTTTCAGGCAGAGCGAGTTCTTCTAAGAGTGTCAAGTGCAAAATGAAATGAAGATTAGGGTTTGCTTTTGGTTTTACTATGTTGCCCTAATTCAAACTTAGGGGCTTATGAATTTTACATTTAAAATCAAACTTTATGCAATGTTTAGAATGGTCGACTTCCCTAATACTAGGTCAAACATTGTAGAGGTTTTCATATTACGACTTTTGCCTAAGTCTTTGGCTTGATGAATGAGATATCTTGTGGTATAAAGCCTTTGTTTTTATGTGTTGATAAACCTATTTTTTGCAAAGGAAGGTATTTTTGTAAGCCTTAGAATATTTTCTCAATTGATTTTGAAGAAATTAATGGTCTTTTATTTTCAATTGATTTCAAGAGAAATCAATTAAAATTATTGTTAGGAGGTGGTATTATAGTTTATAATTTTTGGAGAAAATCAAAATTGTAAATGGAGAAATAAGTTCATTATTTTTGCAAAATATTTTCTAAATATTTAATTGTAAAATTAAATCTAATTGTGAAAATATAAAATCCGCAAACCATGTAAAGCAAGATTAAAGCGATATCTCATAAATTGCTTTAAGCCTTATAAGGATTGAAGCCTTATATGTCTTGCTTTTATGAGTCTTTGCATATAATTTTATGTTTTTAGGTTGCATGTTGTGTTTAGTACTTTTGAATCTTCATGCAAATTACAGATGAAATCATGTACCAATGGGATTGTAAGAGCTATTGTAATAGAGGAATTGTAGTGAGTGTTAGAATCTGGATTTTCAAAAATTACAGTGAATTGTTAGTTAGTTTTAAATCTCATTTTTAGCTGTCCTTCTATCCTTTTCCTCGAAGATCACTTAGATTAGGATTATCATGCAAAGAACCAACTCACTCTAAAGATTCCTTCTTCGTTCAAATTTCCCAGATCTGAAGAAGGTTTCCATGTGTCATTAGATTGTTGAATTTCATATTCAACAGGGTTCAAATCTAATTGATAATAGCTTGTGTGGGACAATTGATTACTCCTTTCTTTTTAGTGAATTATAGAAGCAACACTTGTTTAGTTTTGTGTATATTTCTTTGCAAAATGATGAACACTATAAAATGAATGAAAGCATTGCAATATGAATGAAAGCAACTTCTTACGATTCATGTATTCTCCTTTTTGCTACAAAGTATTGAATGACAAAACTGAATCCTTTCTTTTTTGTTGTAACACATTGCACAATAAAACTAAACTTTTCTTTTTAAACTTTAATATGCAATGGTTAAGAATGGAAGATACATGTTAAAATATTTTCACCTTAAAATAAGAGTAAAATGCTTTAGCTCTGCCAAATCGAGCTGTAGGTGAAAATTTGGCAACATTTTTGGTGATTTATGTTGAATGCTTGCTTGCTAAGCATATAGACCAGTTGTCTTAAACAATTCATTGTGCATAGAGTCAAATCTGCTCCTTCTCAAACTCAAAAAACTATTGAAACTTAACTGCAAACTACACAAATCAATAGCAGAAAACCAAACAAAACCAAACTACAAGCAAACTAAAAGGCCCTGGTGGTAGGAAAACATGTACAGTAGCACTTAGGGAAAGAAAACAACTAAAATAAATGTGCCTTAAGCACTTATTAGCTAAAATTTCTACCCTACCCTACACTAACCATCAATGGTAGTGCTCAAATATGACCATTCACTGATTGTGAGAAATAACTTCCCCTTCTAATTAAGAAAGGTTGCTCTACAAGGTGATTTAGTATTGATAAGACATGACCCATGATAACGTATCCTATGGAATGTTGTAGAACTTTTTGAAGAACAAAAAAAAACTTACTCACCCTGGACATGATCGTAGATATTGCTAGTATGGGGTGAATAAGCGAATTGATTTTGTTGTTCTAAGGCTGCAACCTCCTCATTGGGTGTTGTGAATACAAATTCACCATGCTCCCTTTGGGTTTTATTTTTGCTAAGTACCAGCCCATGCCTTCAAATGAATATCATCAGCCCCTTTTGATATCACTGCAAACTCTGCCATGTGTTTGCTTAGCACTCTCTGAGGGAATTCTCTCCTTTGTTCTTCTATCAGCCCCCAAACTTCTTCCACATGTCTTCACCGTAAGTTATTTTAATTGCTTCCCTTCACTTCCTCATCAGTCCCTGCCCATGTGCCATGTAGCTCCCATTTGCATAAAGATTTGGTAGACCTCACAAGCGGCATTTGTAGTAAACATTGTTGATACGTGTCATCTCAATGCAAGCTTTCAACAAAAGAAGGGAAAAATTGACAAGTGGCAACGAAATGTTGCCACACGTCTCTTTAGTGCATGATTCTTCAACATAAGGGATGAAGCAAACTATGGGCTATGATATGTTGCCACATGTTCTAACTCCCTATACGAGGAGGTGACACTTGTTTGCATGGGTTTTTGTCAGGATCATTGCCATCATTCTCAGGGGACGCACTTGGATGGGAGGTGACTAAATGCTATGGCCTGAATTGTTTATGTTAGAATGATTGAGGATAATCATTGCTGCAACATCATTGCTCAGGATTTTGAATCTTTTCAGTTGTTGCTCACTAGGCAGTGGGAATGCTGACTATATATACTGCTCTTTATTTCTGAAGAGGGGTTTGAAGATTACATGTTACATGTTCTAAGTTCCACTAGTTTAAGAATTACAGGACTTTGAAGAGACACCAGGCCTTTTTATTGTTTAGATTATTGCAAGAACTCACAGACTGTGCCATTGTTTAGCCTCTCTATTCCCTTATTCTATTGATAAACTTTATATTGTGCGATTATTGTTTGAATGGTTTATTTTCCGCACTTCTATAATTTGAATGCAAGTTTGATGGTTTAGATCATGTCTTTTGACTCTTCTTTTTAGTAAATGGGAGTGAAAATTATTTTATGTCATTGAATGAGTTGTTCATGTTGCAATCTTTAATTTATGTTATTCTAGGACATGGTAAATTGTTGAGCAAGCCCTTAGATCATATCCAAAAGATAGGTTTGTCGCGCCCTTTATCTAAATTATGGTGCATCACCTTAGTTAGATTCTTTATTTTTTTATCTGCTTCATTTTCCCTTTCCAAAGCCCCAATTACAAAAGAAGACAACTTCTTTAAAAACCCGAAGGTCACTTAGTTTAGCACAATAAGTCCCCCATAAACTGAGTTTCCTACAAAGGGCTATTACCTTGCCAATTTTTGGCATCAATAGTTTTTCTTTTTCCTGGCACGTCCGGTGGGACTGCTTTTAAATGAATCTAATTTTAAGAAGGGTGTATGATCCATCGACCTGTTACTAGGTCCCAAACAACAAATAATCCTAGTTTATTAGTACCAACATTAGGGATAATACAACCTGCGACCCAATTAGTGAATGTTCTACTTCTTCTTCCCTTTCCGCTAGCCATGTTACCTATTGCTAACAAAAATTATGTGGCATGGGATGCTAAAAGCCCTATTGTTGAATCAGTAGCACCTACTGTTTGGGCCACTTTCTCAATTTCCACCCTAAGGCTATACCTAAATTCATTGGAGATGGATCAAGGAAACCATCCAAACATCTGCAATGTTGCAGACGTATGTCTAGTACATGGCGTTACTGACCAAAATATAGTGCTAAGGTTGCTTGTCGCCTCTTTTAGAGGCAAGGCACTAGATTGGTACTAGATGCTATAGGAAAACACTATTAGTACCTGAGATGAGCTTGGAGATCATTTTTACTAGAGATTCTCAAATGAAGAAGACCGATCCTCACTCTATTATCAGTTGTCGGTCATAAAGCGGGCCCTGAATGAAGCCATGGCTGACTTCAATGCTCGGTTCCATACCATTTGGTAGAGGATTCAAGTTCATATCCACCCACCGCTTGATTTGGAATTTATGTTCTATTTAAAATCTATCAACCCTAACATTTCAATGATGATCCAATCTCTCGGCGGAACCACACTACTAGGTGCAATAGTGTCGCTGTCAAGGTAGAGAAAAATTTGGATAGGAAATTTCCACCTCGACCCATCATTCCTATATTCCCAAAAATATCAGTTCTTGCTCAAGAGATGCCTTCTACTAGCGCACTGGATCCTCCCCAATCCATGTACACGTATCTAAGTGCACTGTAGAATGTTGCTTCTACATCCGGTTCTTCCAAGGAGGATATGAGTGATGTCAAGGAAATGTTGCAACATGTGGCCAATGAGATAACTATTATCAAGCACAACCAGGCTATACCTCTAAAACTGACCTATCTGAATTATCAAGGTGGAAAGTCCTCTTACCAAAAAAACTAGTTCCAAGGAGGTGCCCGTACAAATCCACAGGCACAAAAAACAAATCAAATAGTGTCAGTACCCACTCCGCTACAAAGTGCCAACCTAAGCTCGAGCAGAGAGGTGACTGCGGGGTAGAAAAAAATAGTGGATGACACCAACCCCTGGTGCTTCCCTTGTGGTGATTCACACATGCCATGATACTGTCCATGTGACAACCTACAACAAAAGGTGGCAAAGCAGTGCAACCAGGGTACAACGTCATATCCCAAAAGCTATGGGTATGCCTCTTCACAAATGGACATTGCAGTGCTCACCACACAAATGCAAGGGATGTCACTAGAGGAAGAAGCAAACATTGCTCCCGATCACACGCTCTTCTCATAGATGGAAGAAGAACAAGAAGTGTTTTCCAATGATGCATTTGCATCTAAAACACCACAAGTACAGTCTAATTACAACACCCGCTTGAAGAGGAGATTCACGGGCGAACTAGTTGTTCCGCAACTAGTCAGTCTACAACCTAAAAGTGCTTCTGACCAAGCACCTAACACCTCCACACTGGTGCCACAATGTTAGCCACAAAGGGAAGTTGTCATAACAAGAGCAAAGGAGCAGAAATCTCTAAATCTGCCACCCTTCAACATGGTGGAACAATTAAAGAAATCATCCACTATTGTGACTCTTTGGGATATATTAGCTATCCCAGAACATAATAAATTAGTACAAAAGGCACTCTGGGAGGATCTAATCATTGAACCAAAGGAGAAATTACTCAAAGGAAAGGATGTTTATCAATCACCTCTGACCAAAGTTCTCACAAATAGTGCAGTGGAAGCTCCCACTGAGGTAAGAGATAACCTAAAACCAAACCATTCTTCCTAATGCTTATTATGGGAGAGAAGTTATTACACAATTCCATGATTGACTCCGGTGCTAGCACCACAATTATGCTGAAACAAATAGTTGAATCTTTAGAACTTAGTTATGAACCTTTAAAAAAGGGAGTGATGCAGCTTGATGAAAATAAAGTCAAAACTGTCAGTCTCATCAAGGATCTTACCTTGAATCTATTCACCTATCCTAGCATCATGGTGTCACAAGATACTGTGATTATTTTTGTTCCCCCCATGTTTGGCCTTTGTCTATTCCGAGAATTTACTTCAAAGGTGGGTGGATACCTATCCCTAGATTGGTCGCATGTGATTCTTAGGACCAAGCACAATGCAAAAATAAAGATAGAATATGAAGCTCTACATTTGAAACATGTGGCCAATGAGGCCATGATCAACTTTGAGGTTGCTCATACTTCTATCACCAAGCAAGAAATGTATTGTGTTGAGCTACTAGAAGATGAAAAGGTGATCAGAGATCGGACCGATCAAGAAGATGCTTTGTTGAGTGAACATATGGAGACTCATCCTTTTGGAAACTACCATGCTACCGGGTTGGGCACCTATGTCATATATGATGAAGATCTAGTGCTCTTGAAGGTTTTCGGAAAAATAGAGAATGATCAAGCCTTAGAGTTATGAATGTTGCATTTCAACGAAGCAAGATACAAGAATGGTGCAGGGTCCAAGATATGTTTAATGTCCCCACATAATGAAAAGACACTGAGGTTTTTCCGCTTTTAGTTTTCTTACTCGAACAATGAAGCTAAATATGAAAGAATGGTGCAAGGTATCAACCTTGCAGAATGGATGGGCATAAAGAAATTAATGGTGTTCAGAGATTCCAAACTAGTAGTCAATCAAGTTCGAGGAATTTCTATGGCCAAGAATGTTCACATCCAATCCTATAGACACCGACTTTGGGACTTGATTGAGGGTTTTGAAGCCTTCAACATTTAGACGGTGTCTTGAGAACACAATGCAGATGTAGATCACATGGCATCAATCGGATCCCAGTTTGATCCCACCTCCGATCTCATTCACAACAAACACTCTATACGAGTGATAGTCTTACTAGCGATTCCAAAAAATGACCAAAGCTAGCAAGTGTTTGACATTGATGAACACATTGCCTCATTTTGTTAGAAACCAAAATCAAACACGCAAACCAAAAAACATTCCATAGAAGATAAAAACAAAAAAAAGTAGGAGCTTTGCATGAAGATGTGCAAATAATATTATTCAAGAATTCAATTAATTACATGAGATGATTTTCTTTATAAAAGCAATGTATGCATAACCTTAATCTTATCTTGAGCAACAAGATAGCTCAACAAGATAAGGATGACAATAATTAAAATAATACCTAAGTAAACCTAGGAATTAAAATATTACCTAAGTAAACTTATGCAAGTGTAATTAAAAAATTAATTACACCAACACCCACAATAAGTGCAACTTAGGGAGACTAAAAAATCATGCACCTAAAACTAAGATGAATGCAAGAAAGCATGAATGGGTCCCGACAACAAGGCCTGATCAAGTACCCATGTACAAATGCAATAAATGAGGTAGATAAGGAAAACCCAATGGGACAAAACCCCCTACAATGAGATGACTGTTGCAAAGAAGCACTGGAAGAACATTGTGGAGTAACACTAGAACCACAATCTGACAAGCAAGGAAAGATAATTCTACTTACAAGAAACCAAATGAGAGTCACTGAAGGACTCAAGTGGAATCATAATAATGCAATAGCAGATGATGCCACGAAACACTAGAAAACTCACAAACTGGAACAACCCTAGAATCTGTGAAACAATAGTAGATGATATGATGACAAAATCTGGAAACCGTGTATTTCGATGCTGATGCCAAATTGAGACTAAAAATCTTCCATGGGAACAAGTACCATAAAGAATTTGGAACATTAACTATAAAAACATGGCCCTCAAACTGAGATGGATCTAAACCAATGTGGATCAATAACCATGGAATCCCAATCTGAAGTTTGAACCAATGTGAATCTAATATGTGTCAAGCTAGAGCAAGATGTGGCCAAAAGAAACTAAGAAACCAAATACAGCTTCTGCGAGTTTTCATCAATAAACAAGATGGAGATCAAAGTGCATGCACACTCTAATCAGATTATTATGCAAGAAACCCCCTGATGGAACTTTATATCAGTTCATTTATTACAATACCCCAATGATTGTAAAAGGAGAGAATGATAATGTGCATAAACAAAAAATAAAATGATGTGGTAGTGAAATGAAGTGCAAATATTCAAGTTTCACTCTTCTAATTGGAAAAACATCCAAGTAATCTTCAAAACACCCATCGAGACAAATCTGGAATAATGATCACCCTAGGATAGATACGGAAAAAATTGCATGGACAACAAAATAGAGCTCCTCAATACCTTTCAAACGGCAAAATGAGGGCGAAAATTGAAGATCGTGGAAAAAAGTTATGAGTTTGGAAGCCATAAATGAACATCTGATTTTAAACAGAAATAAATATATCTAAACAGAAAAGTAATAAAAAATAAACTACACCATAGGATAGTGTTCAGAACTAGCTTTCCAAAAGTATCTCATTTGCAAAAAATGATATTGTACACAAAAGTTATGCACATTTTCATGAAAACTGCTCCAGGAAGGCCAATATGGCCTACAGGGTCCCCAGGGGGCTAAAAAAAGTTTTGGCCCCTGGTCCTATGCACGACTAGGGGTTGGCAAGCTAGGGCTATGATGAAGCCCTTGGTCCTCCATAGGACCACGGGCTTTTGCTATGGGTGGTCGGGAGCTGGGCGCATAGCACCCGGCCCCCCATAGGACCACGACCTGTGCAGGTAGGGCCCACAGGGGCTAAGAAGACCAGCGGAGGAAGAGGGCACCATCGGTGGCTAATGGCTCACTAGTGGCACAACGGTGGCCACCCAGTGGAGTAGTGGCACCAAGAGGTTTTTCATTGGCAGTGCAAGAAATAAAGCGCAATTTTCAATTTTTTTTTTGTTGAAAAACGTGCCTCGGTCTATGTGTTGCGGGGGAGGCCGTATGGCCTCCTTGGAAATTTTTTTTGCCATAGAAACAAATTTCACCAAAATCAATGAAATGAAAGGTGACCTTAGGGTTTTTGGCTGCTACGAACATGATGGTGAGCTCCATTTGTGCCCAAAATGCCCCAAAAGTTTGGCTACCTCCAAAGCTTGCAAAAAATCACCAAGCTTGAAACCCTCACAGATGTAGCAAATGATGACCAAAATGAATAAAATAAAAGCCAATCTTGAATTTTTCTAGCACTCTAAATCCAATGGTAAAGCCCAATTTGATCCAAAACACTGCATAGATGAGTTCAAGGCATGAAACCCTTGAGGAATCCTGAACGAACTCTGTAATGATTTTCTCAAAAATCTAAGAAGGGGCTGCAAATCAAGGCTTTGATACCATGTTAGAAACCAAGATCAGACACGCAAACCAAAAATCCTTCCACATAAGAGAAAAACAAAAAAAAGTAGGAGCTTTGCATGAAGATGTGCAAATAATATTATTCAGGATTCAATTAATTACATGAGATGATTTGCTTTATAAAAAAAATGTATGCATAACCCTAATCTTATCTTGAGCAACAAGATAGCTCAACAAGATAAGGATGACAATAATTAACCTAGGAATTAAAATATTACCTAAGTAAACCTAGGAATTAAAATATTACCTAAGTAAACTTATGCAAGTGTAATTAAATAATTAATTACACCAACACATTCATCCAATAGTCAGGAGAATTTGTTGAGTAGCTCCAACCAAAGATTGCCAAGGCTTATGAAGGAAAAATTATTTAATTTAAATCCAACAAGCTTCCAAAGGGATTGGTCACTCTCGAGAGTCTTTTCGATTGTGACAATGCAAGAAATGACAAACAAAAGTTTGTAGCAGACAAATGTGACTATGTTGACCTTTAGGCCAGAGATGGAAGAAAACTCAAAGTCGGGAAGGATGTCCTACATCATGATAAAGAAAGGCTTATTGACTTTTGCAAAAAATATGGAGTGGTGGCCTAGTCATACGACGACCTCAGGGGATATGATCCCAATATCATTGAACATACAATAAAGTTGGCAGAAGGTGCAAAATTGGTCTACCAAAAACAAAGGACAGTGAATCCCAAGATTGAAGCGATAATGGTGCAAGAATAACAAAGCTAATCTAGTCACGGATTGTCTTCTCAATCAAGCATAGCACATGGGTATCCAATTTGATCTCGATCCAAAAGAAGAATGGAGATATCCATCTATGTGTAGAATTTCAGGACCTAAATAGAGCATCCCTGAAGGATCATTACCCGCTACCTTCAATGGAGTCAATCCTACAAATGGTGGTAGGATCAGTGATGTTCTCCCTTGTAAGAATTGGCTATGAAGGTAGCCACCCAAGATCTAGAGGCCTAATAGAAAGCACAAAAGAGAGAGAAAATAATATGACAAGAATAAACTATATTCCTATCAATGATATAAGATAATGATGGTACTCAATACAATGCTATGCATAGGAGACCCCTTGGATATATAGCCAAGGTGAGAATGTAGGAGGGCATAAGATTATGACAAGTGTCGTAATCTTATGACATGTGACAACAATGAAGAGTTATCACTCCATCTAAAGTGGAAAAAGATAATGTGATAATCTCCACAAAAGGTGGATCACCCACAAAAGGTGGAAAGATAATCACATGATGTGTCCACAAAAGGTGGAAGTGATGAGGTATGAGATGTCAAGTCCACAAAAGGTGGAAAATCTCCAACAACCTCCTATGTGGTCCCTAAGTAAACTTAACTAAGGTGTAATTATGACCTAGGATAAGGTACAAGACATTTAATTACACCAACACCCCCCCTTAAGTGCAACTTAGGGAGAATGTACACAAAAGCAAGCAATGCAAGATGGGTCCTGGCTACTAGGCCATGTTAGGTACCCATGTACAAATAATGAAATCTCTCACAAGTGGAGTAAAGATAGAAAAACCAGTGGGAAAAAACTACCCCCCAAAAGAGAGATGAAATACAAAAAGCTATGAAGATAGCATGAGAAGGAAAAAACCCCATGTGAGGAAAAAGTCCTCCCCATACAAGAGAAGAAGAGAGAAAAGGTAGCCCCCCTTCAATGTACAATGATCACCCATGGAAGATGCTCGAGAAGGAATGAAGAAGCTACTCCAAAACAGTCGAACAACGTTCCTCCCCTTGGGAAGAAACAATACCAAAGGTGTATGAATGAAGTCTCCCCAATCCACAAGTGAAGAAGGAAGAACCCTCAAGATGTAAGAAGTCTCTGAAATCTGCTCAAGTGTCCCTATGTCGATGCCGAAAGATGCCTTCCCCAAACCATGTGAAGTTGCAATGTAGTCACCTCCTGGAATCTATGAGAAACCCTTTGCAACAACACTCTGATCTGCTGAAAAAGACAACTCAAGATCTATCAAGGATGAAGGTAGAACATACTCCAAAGACAATGTCTCCTCAAAAGAGAAAGTGGCCTCCTCCAACTGCTGTAAAGATGCATCCACAATCACATCAACCTCAAAAGACTGATCATGTAGAGGAGGGTCAGAGTGTTCCCTCGCAACAACTGAAGAAGAATCACCTTCATCAAAGAGAAGATGTAAGTAATCAAATGTGTCTCCCAAATCTGCAATGTAGGATTCCACAAAAAAATTGCTAATGTCTGATAAGTAGTCATCCCACGAAGCTGCTGTTGGAAGACAAGGTATATACTGTTGCACTGAATCACAAGGTACTGAAATTGTCTGAACATGAGTGTCATCAGCTACATCAGTCAATATAGGAGATGGAGTATCAACAATAGGTTCAAGAACCTTAGGACTTGAGAGTACTCCAAGATTCAAGTAACCCTACTCAATCTCATCAAGTTTGTCCACACTAGGGTGAACTGAATCATCAATAGGAGAAAAATATGAGAAGGTGTAGAACCGAGAACGATCATCAACCTCCCCAACTGCAACAAGAGCCCTGCTATGCAAATCCCGAACAATGACAAAATCTGGTGTGAACTCTACACTTTTTCCTGAACCACTATGTGTAATCTAATAGATGGAAAGGATGTTCCTTGACAAAGTAGGCACACATAGAACATCAGTAAATGCTCCACCTTCAACGTCAATAGAACCCTTCCCACAAACTTCCAAAGAAGTGTTGTTTGCCATCAAAATGGGTGGTGATGAATAAGAATCAAATGAAGAGTACATATCCTTGCACGAAGTCATATGATGCGAAGCTCCTGAATCAAGGATCCACTGATCTGAATTGGAATCTACAACTGCAAGAAATTTTTTCCCCTTATGTTTATCTTGTTGAGATGACGTAGAAGAAGGAGATGAGCTTGATGTTGTTGCCATGAGAGTTGTTCCTTTTCCCTTAGAAGAAGTGGAAGGAGATGAGTCCTTCTCCTGATATGCAGCTGTCAAGTTGATGTTATTCTTCTTAAGGATGTGTTTCAACTCATCAATTTGCTTAACATGACAATGATGCTCATCATGACCAATCCGTTTGCAATATGCACATGTTGGTTGATCCCTCTTGCTTGAATTGTTGTACTTCTTTGAAAAAGATAATGTTGATGAACTTTGTTGTGGAGGAGTGGATTGTTTGTTCTCTCCTTGTGGCTTTGGTGAAGATTGCTTTTGGTCCTTTCCTTTGTTTTGCTTATTGTTTCCATGATTGACCACCAATGCTTTTGAAGTTGAAGACTTAATAATGCCCATTTTCATCAACTTATTTTTTTCAAGAATCAAAAGATCTTTGAGAGCCTCAAAAGATGGTGTTTTGAAGTTACTAATTGTCAATCTTTGAGTCTGAAAACTTGAAACAAAGGCTGCATACTCAACTAGAAGTTTATCTAACAAGTTAAAGACCAATTGATCATCCTCTTTTTCAATACCACAATCTTTTAGTTGTGCTCTTAATTCATTTTCCTTAGTGACATAATCCTGAATTGTATCAAAATCCTTGGGATCAAGGCTTAAGAGATCATGTTCAAGTTTGTATCCCTTAACCTTATCAACCTTACCATACAAAGCAACAAGTTTATCCCAAGCTTCCTTAGCTGTAGTACATTTATCAACATGGAAAATGAGATCATCTGAAATGAACTTCCTTAATGTACCCAATGCCATAGAAGTTTTAGTAAGCCAATCCATATATGCTGTTGGATCTGCCTTAGGATCTGAAGGTGTAGTTATGGTTCCATCAATGTAGTGAATTAAACCTTTTTCCATTAGTTTACTCCATGCACGTACTTTCCATGTACCATAATTATGTGCAATTAAGAGTGGAACTTTAGATGAACCCATGATGCAATGCAAGAGCACAAGAGAGAAAATATGAACAATCACACAAGAGACACACCCCCAAATTCACTCAATCAAAGTACCCCCCCACAAATAGATGATTTTGGCACTTTATAATGTAGTGCGTGTACAATAGGCCACTTGCAACTTGGCTAAGTGGGCTTATGATTTCTAATTTACAACTTGCCAATAAAGAGGCTGATAATAGACTAGAACAAATAGGAAAAGACATAAATTCAGATCTATGCAATACAAGTGCCAAATAGGCCAAAAAGGACCATATGCTGAAAGTACAAAATCCACTCAAGATCGCTTCAAAATGATTGCAAATTCAAGAAGTAGACAAAAAATCATGCACTTTCAAAAAAAATGGCACCTGAAAAGGAGTTTGTATGAGCCTGAACAAAGACTCTGAAGTTGCAGAAATGGTGACAAGATAGGTACAGTCATGAGAAACTGAAAATTCTAGAAAATTCGTACACCAAAATCAATAACCGAGTACACCACTGCGAAGTACACAAAAAATTAGCCCAAATCAAACAAACTGCTTGAAAAAAGGAGCAAAACTAAGCGAGATATGGAGCTTTGAAGTCGGACTGCAAAATCAAAATGCTCAATGGTGAAGGGGGCAAATTTTTTTGAAAATGCTGATGTCATGCTGGCGCAGTGCTGACGTCAGAAAAATAGGAGCTTAAATTTGATGGTTGTATGCCCATCACATGATGCATGGGGTTAAATTTGATGGCCATATACTCGTCATCGTCGTCGTCAGTGCATTTGTCAGAAACTGGACTGGAAATCGCCGGAATATGCCAAGACTGCCGAAATATTCTTCAACTTGCCGGAATCAGAATTTGGTCACCGGGAAATTTGAAAATGCCAGATTTTGTAAATTGCTGCCGAAATGTTGTCGGTTTTTGTTAGATTGCCGGCCGTCAGAGGGAGAATTGTTGGCCGCCTGCCGGTGAAAGGTGAGGGGCCCATGGGGGTGCCGCGGTGGCCCGTGGCCTCCTGCCACATGGCACCGCGGTCTGCCGCGGCTGTACAGTCCTGCGGATTGTACAATACAGTCCGTAGACTGTATTTTTATTTATTTATTTATTTATTTGATGATTTTTTGAATTTTTTTTTGTTTTGTTTTTGATTTTTCAAAAATACAAAATATTTTGAGTTTTGATTTTTTTTGTTTATTTTTTTCAATTTTTTATTTTATTTTTGATTTGTTGATAAAATAAAAATACAATACAATTTTTTTGATTTTTAATAATACAAAATTTTTTTATTTTGATTTTTACAAAAAATTGCAAAATCCAAATACAAATTTTCTACGGGATTTCTAATTTTTCTAAAAAAAAAATTCAAAAATTTACAACTGATTTTTGCAAGATTATTGAAAAAATTCAGAAAATTGAATAATACCCCAAATAGGCGAAATTTTCAAATCTAGAGCTCTCAATGTCCGATTTGGATGAAACGAAAGGTGATCTCAACTGAAAACAGCCTCCCGAACGCAATGGTGGACTTAGATTTGGCGTAGGATGCTCCAAAATGCTGCATCAACATAGATCACTCCAAAATGGCGATCCAAAGACGCTCCAATAGCTCTAATACCATGTAAGAATTGGCTATGAAGGTAGCCACCCAAGATCTAGAGGCCTAATAGAAAGCACAAAAGAGAGAAAATAATATGACAAGAATAAACTGTATTCCTATCAATGATATAAGATAATGATGGTACTCAATACAATGCTATGCATAGGAGACCCCTTGGATATATAGCCAAGGTGAGAATGTAGGAGGGCATAAGATTATGACAAGTGTCGTAATCTTATGACATGTGACAACAATGAAGAGTTATCACTCCATCTAAAGTGGAAAAAGATAATGTGATAATCTCCACAAAAGGTGGAAAGATAATCACATGATGTGTCCACAAAAGGTGGAAGTGATGAGGTATGAGATGTCAAGTCCACAAAAGGTGGAAAATCTCCAACAACCTCCTATGTGGTCCCTAAGTAAACTTAACTAAGGTGTAATTATGACCTAGGACAAGGTACAAGACATTTAATTACACCAACATCCCTGTTAGATGGCTTCTCCAATTACAATCAGATCCGGGTCAAAGAAGAGGATCAACATAAGACAACATTCACTACCAAATGGGGAATGTTCACATATGCTAAGATTCCATTCAACCTCTCAAACACTGGAGCCACTTTCCAACGGGCAATGGATATCGCTTTCAGCGAGCTGATCAACAAGATCATCTTGATCTATTTAGATGATCTCATTGTGTTCTCTAAGTCCAAGGGTGATCATTTTGACCACCTTGAGATGGTCTTCAAGAAATGTTAGTAGTTTGGGATATCCTTGAACCTAAAAAAATGTGTCTTCAGAGTACCGCAAGGAAACCTATTAGGGCATGTGGTGTCCAAAGAAGGAATTTCAATCGATCCTGAGCAAGTGAAGGCAATCAAAGAACTTCCCCTTCTGGTCAACAAGAAAGGCATCTAGTCCTTCTTGGGAAAGGTAAATTTTGTTAGCAAATTTATTTTTGATTTTACAGGAATAATCAGGCCAATTACCCTGATGTTGAAAAAGATCAAACATTTAAATGGATAAAAGAAGCCAGAGAAGCCTTTGAGAGAGTCAAGGCTGCTATTTCCTCTGCTCCTATTTTGGTCAATCCAAACTTATCAAAGGACTTTATAATGTATGTATTAAGTAGCAAGTCAAGCATTGCTACTGTCTTAACTCAAAAAGATGATGAGGGCAAGGGAGAACATCCGATAGCATTTCACTCCCGAACCCTAAAGGAATATGAGACAAATTACATCTTTGTAGAGAGGCAAGTGTTTGCAATAGTTAAGGGGCTCAAGAAGTTTCGACATTTAATTATTGCAATAAGGTGATTGTCTATGTTGCACATTCTAGCATGTGTGAATACATCATGAAAGGAAAAATCACTGAAAAAAGAGCCAATTGGATCACCAAGATCCTCGAATATGACATTGAGGTTAAGCCTAAAGAGACCATTCAAGGAAGAGGGTTGTGCGAATACCTTGTGCATGATGGAGGAATGGCCACCAAAGAAGATCAACCAGAGTTAGTCCTAATGAATGAGTTGGAGTCCAAAGGTGGTTGGATGGAAAATAGAGTAAGATTTATGCATACAAGAAAGTATCTGTTGGGCCTTTCTTCTCAGAAGAGGAGATTCTATCAACTGCAAAATAATGGATACGTGCTCATCGAAGGGATCCTGTTCAAGAGAAATTTTAATGACATTCTATTGTGATGTGTTACCATGGAGAAAGCAAAAAAGATCCTCGACCCTTACCACAACAATTCCGCGGGTGGGCATTTGTCTGCAAAGACAACCACCATCAAAATCATGTGCATTGGATACTTTTGGTCGACCCTATTCAATGATTCCTACTCCTTAGTGAAAACCTACAAGGAATGTTAGTTCTTCACAGGAAGAAGAAAGAATTCTACAATGCCTCTCAATCTAATAGTGGTTGATGAGCCATTTGCACAATGGGGTCTGGACTTCATTGGAATGATCAACCCAGCCTCCAACGTAGGACATAAATGGATCTTGACGGCCACTGACTATTTTACTAGGTGGATCAAAGTCGTGCCACTAAAGAATGCAACAGAGGCAGAGATAGTGGATTTCCTAGAGGAACTGGTGACGAGATTCGGCCCACCCAAAACTATCATCTTGGAAAATGCTAAAGCTTTCTTGGGCTCTAAGGTAAGTCAATTCGAACTTACACATGACACATTCCTTAAAACATCATCAAACTACTACCCACAAGGGAATGGCTTAGCTGAGTCTACAAACAAGAATTTGGTCCAACTCTTCAAAAGAATTGGGTCAGAATACCAAAGGGAATGGCATAAAAACCTTTGAACAATGCTCTAGGTGGACCACATCACTCCTAAGCAAGTCCTCAATACTTCACCGTATGAGCTAGTATATGGGAAAGAGGCACTATTGCCTATCTCTATGGAGATTCTTGCGCTACAATTGCTAAAATCCCTCAAGGTGGAACAAAACGGCGTAATGGTGGTGTAGTTAGCCGAGTTGCTAGAAGTACAAGGAAAAAGGGAAAAGTCCCTTATAGCCATGACTAACCACCAACAAGTGGCTAAAAGGTGGTTTGACAAGAAAGCATTCGACCAAGGTCTAAAGTGCACAGATCTAGTGCTAAAATTTAATGAAAGGGCTACAAAGTTGGGCCAGTATTGGAAGTTTGACAATCTTTGGGAAGGCTCGTTTAGAATAATTCAATGTAAATAACATAATGCATATGAGTTAGAAACAATGGAAAAAGAAGCGTTGGGAATTCTGGTCAACGGAATTCACTTGAAATTATTTAATTAAGCTTGCAACCCTACCAATGTAAATATTTCTATAATGTTTTTCCCTTCTTTCCCTTTGTTTTGTTGTCCAGTCTTTTTATTTATTTTGTGGTTTGAGAGTAAGAAAAATAAATTCATAGTTGAAAAGAATAGAAATATCAAACACCCACATGCAAAATTGAATTCATACATATATGTTGAAAAGGAAAAAGTAACTCATGTTGCAGAATCCAAAAGCAGACAACAAGATGATTATATAAAGATATATTTTCATTATATATGTGTTTTGATATTTACATTGTCAAAATGGCTCAAAGGCCATGCTTCTAGAAGCATATAGTTCTATTTTTCTTCTTTCATATGTTTTAAAAAAATCCTTTTTTAGGAATGTATACAAAAAATGGACTAATTGCTACGAGTTTTTAAAAGGAAAAAAGAAAAACATGAAAGTCTCTAGTCCACAGCATGGGTAGCAATAATGGACGCATCAACAACAACATCCGCAATATCTTCATCCATAGGGGCATCATCATCAGTAGGAGCAATAGCTAGAGGCAAAGGGAACATGAGGTTCCTGAAGTCTGTGTACCAGTTGATGTTGTAAAATGACACCACATTGTAGATGCAAAATAGGAAATGGAAAGCTTGAGTGACCCTCTGGCGGTGCTCATCTTGCGATTGGAGATGGAAGCCACTCAAAAATTGCAGCCATGGTACAACCACATCCTCTTCTATGAACCTTCGTAGGTTGCTTGTAGTCGGTATGCCTCCACCAAATGCAACATTTGCCACTACCTCCCTGAGGCCATTCAGGTACTTCTTGGGAAATATTTCTTTGAGAAGACAAAGAATTAGGGGCTTGGAAATTTGAATATCTAGCATGGAGGCAACAAAGTGTGAGCACACATTAATGTTAACTTGATACTTGTCCTTGTATTCGAGGCAATCCCATCCCAGAACCCATTTCATGGCTATAATAGCCAATGCGTGCTTATTTTTTGTCATCCTCTTCAAATGCTTAGTAGAAATATCACCTAGGAAGGAAATTTGAGACTTGTGACACACTAGTCTAATTGGGGTATTCATGTTGGCAATCGCTCTGCAACTAGCTTGAAACTTTCTTTGCAAAGTGCCTAAGTCTAGCCTATGAGAATGCTATGCACTACCAATGCTAAACTGCTAAACCAATTACCTACTACCAAATTTTCTCTAATCACTAAGTGTGATTTCACTATTGCTTAGATGCCTATTTATAGAAAAAATGAGGAAATGCATGGTAATCTACTTGTCATAAACGTGATGCTAATCGAGTACCAACTTGAAAACTGTGCATGAGCTTGCTCAAATTTCTCATCTAGTTGTGTTTGCTGAGAATAGTTTGTTGCATGCAAAACTAAGAAGGGATAAATAATTAGCCTAAGCTGGTGGCATCAATCGACAGTGTTATGCACAACCAGGGACTAAGGTGTCATTCTCCAGGTGTTTTACTTATTCCAAGATAGAGCTCATATCTTTTCAAACACTAATCACATATTTGGCTTAATCATTCCTTTTGGGATATTCATTGCCAACACATGCGAATGCTTAGGTTGCTAGCAAAGTATTGGCTCAAGTTCCAAGAAAATTGCATTTTTCAATACAATTGCTAATTGCAATTATGAATTCTTGTCACATCAAAATGGAAAGTGATTCATCTCACACAAGCCAAGGGTTGGAGGTACATGCCGAATTAAATGCAAAAAGGTAACTCCCATCTACTACCTTGAGGAAAAATAGCTATGTATTACATGCAAAATCTTTAAGCACTTAAAAGGTCTTTTCAAATACACTACCTAGAGCAAAAGCCATTTTTAGTGCAAACCCGAGCCGAGGTAAAATTTTAGAAAAAATCAAGCTAAGCAAAAGCTTCCCACAAATAAAAAATGGTAGAAGGTTCAAGCCATGAATTACAGGGAGGGGCAACGAAAAGCTTATTTAAAGCTATACAAGGATCACTAGTCGTCAATATCTTTGAAAAAAATTCCTATGCCACACTAGGTATTCTTGACAAGCCAAGGTGGGAAAACACAAAGGAGTTGGACAAGACCAAAAGCTACAAAGACTAAAACTTAATTCAGGAGGATTGGGATAATATTCATAATCCCTTTCTTGCAAAGAACCCTAAATGATTGAGGGAAGCAACCTACGAAAGAATAAAAATATCCAAAAAGACAACGTCGATGATAGATAAAGTATGGTTTAGTGGGCTTCCTCAGTATATGGTCCCATTTGTGCACTACTGCCCAAAATTGGTCGATGTGGCCATTAAGCATTTCAACTCAAGCACCAACACTATTGAGGGCAAGACTCTGTCAGTTAATATCACTCCAGGAGCCATCCAAAATATGCTATGTATTCTTGATCATAAGTAAAGAGGGATAAAAATGGAGAAATTCACTTCTAAACAAGGGGATCATATATGGAACACCAGGAATAAGGCTCTAGAGTTTTATAATGAAGAAACCCAAAGGATTAAAGTAGAGCAAGGGAAGCCACCAAGAATTCTGACACAACACGATGCTTTTTCAAAAGACCTGCAGGATTCCTTTTTGATGATGACATTTGTTTTTGGTCTAGACACCGACAAGGAGGTGCACACGTTTCAATTGGGCCCAAGTTTCTAGTTTTGCAGGCATCAATCTTATTTCTAGTATGATTTTGCAGAGTACCTCGCAAAGAAAATGATAGAACAATAACAAATACCAAGCTGAATGGAAGTTCAGATTTCCTTTCTATCTCACCCATATGTTTTTGCATCAGAACCCTAATTTCTTTGATAAGTGGGTGAAGTTGTCTATTTTTTATGAAAAGAACAAAATAAATCCAGTTTATGTCTGGACTCCTCTCCTCTCTTCCACTTTTGATTATTATGCATTTTAAGATTATTTCTTGACTCTGATTTTGCAAGATTTGCAAGGAAAAGATAGTATTAATTGGCTCACTTTGACGCAGACATAGTATATGTAGAACTTCATTCCCATATGTGATTGGTTCTTCGAAGTGGATTTTACATTCATCTGATTATGAGGCTTCACCAAAAAAACCATTTCACCTTTTGAAATGTGTGACTAATCGAGTGCTCACCCTTGAATTGTTCTAGCAGGTGTGCATTATTTGTATTACCTTCTGCAGTGGAAAAAGGGCCAAGAGGAAGGGATTCTTCATCTGTCTGCAAAGCTTCAAAATAGTGGCCATGAAAAAGAACCAAACACACCCACTGTTACAAGATAAGTTGGCTCATCTAGGGTTGGTAATGATCTACAACAAGTGGCATTACAACCCTTTCAATGATCTACCAAATGAGCTATCAAGGTAACTCACAATCCTCGACCTTACTGGGAAAAGAGGCGTAGCCCGCTAGAGGATGAAGATGAATTATTGGTTGAATTGATTCATATTCCCATAGAGGACAATAGGCCACTATGGCATAAGTTCTATTTCATTGAGGTGGATTATGATGAGAACTAAAAAATGGGAAAAGCCCCTGTTCAATAATTTGAGAAAAGAACAAGAATGGACTATAGAAAGGATTAGAGCCCTCTGGGTGTATCGCCAAGAGACAAAATAGCTCAATGCACCTTATGAAATTGTGCTAGAAGATGAAGAGTTTGACAAGCTATGGGATGAGGAGCATCCTGCTTCTGACTCAAGCGCTAGTAGAGGCAATGAACCCGATAAAGGAGAAGAGAAAGCAGAGGAGGAAGCCAATACATCAACGTCCTCTACTCAACAAATGAAGTCCATAGGGCAGCCTACCTATGTTGCTTCAAATGTGTGACTAAATATATCAAGAGCCTCACAGACACTCACCTGCGCCTTGAAAACAACAAGAGTATCCTAGTAGCAACAGTCGAAGAATGTAGAAGTGGGGGACACCCCGCCCGCTAAACGATAGTGCACAGAAGCTATACTGGGGGAAGGTTCACAAGAGCCTGTCTTAATCCAAGTGCTTACAGTGAACTAGGAGTTTGAAGTAAGTGAGGAGTCAACAACAAGCGAAGCACCGCCAACATCCAATCAATAGGTAATGTTCGCTCCTCCTTTTCTCACTTCTCAATCTTTAGTATCCTCTGCCATTACCGCAACCCCTCTCACTACAAGCGTCGAACCTACCTTCTCTACCCCTACCATAATGTTTGCAGGGGGTTTCTCTCAATTCGCCTAGACAAATCCATCTATCTTAAAGCCTCTACGAACCTTAACACCAATTGTCGTTGCTCAATCTCTCCTCACCTCTCTTTCTAAAGGCTCAGGCACCAATGGTACCCCCATTGCTATGGCTACCTCAGGTCTGACCCAATTTGCCTAGAAAATGGACTTGATTATGACTACCCCATCACCGCAGCAATTGATGAGCCCTTCCACTAGTTTGCAAACCGAACTATGGCAGGTTCCCTTTTTCTCCCCAAAAACTATCAGTCTCCCACCAAAGAAAACACAGGGGCTTGCCACACTTATATTCCCTTTTTCCCTACCTCCTGGTACACCTATTGTAGGTGGGATAGTTCAATCGCCAAGCCAATTCATAGCACAAGGTGATGCTATGAAGGAAGTTTGGACCCTTAAGATCTAAAAGAGAAAAGAAAAGGATGACAAAAAGGAGGAAAAGTCTAAGGTATATATGGTTTACAATGAAGCACAACAAACGCTAAATTTTTCCACCATGTACTCGAACATTGTCAAACCACAAGGGGAGATGTTGCCAAATGATTATGACATGTATGACATGGGGATTGTTCTGGCTGCAGCCCAATTGCAGGACAAGGTAGAACTCATGGAGGAAACATAGCAGGTGGTAACAACTAATTTCCTTCGCTCTAGCCATCAGTTGAAGAAAAAGAAGGAGCCACTGAAGCTTTTCAAGGAAATGGTCAATTTCTTGGAGACAAAGGAGAAATCATTGGAAGTAGAAGTTGTGTGCTTATTAGAAAAAGTGCAAGCAGAAGAGTTGGAGTGGAGAAAAATCCAAGAGGAACTCAATAAGTCCCAATCCATTGACCCCACCCTGATTAACGAGCTGCAGACGAAGAACCAAGAATATTAGAGCCAATTGGCCCTAACGAAGCAAAATCTACAACAAAAGGATAAAGAGTTAGCAGCTCAACGCACTCTACATGAGCAGGAATTAGCAGAGAATCATACGAACTTTGAAGGCTGAAAGACCTAGTTAGAAAAAGAGCTCCAAGAGACAAAGTTGTCTCTTGACATAGAATTGGCGAACTGCGCTTGACCGAGGAGAATTGGTATAAAGAGCTAAGTAGCCTTGGGGAGCAACTTGAATCCACAAAAAAGAGAACCGTGGAATCAACAGAGGATGTGAATTCAAAGGATACATAGATTTCCCTTCTAAGGAACACTCTCCAAGCCTCCGCTGCGCAGCCAGACCTCATCCCATTAGCTCAAAAACTATATGTTTCTTATTGGGAAAAGGTTAAAGCCTTCTACATAACACTGTAGCCAATGCTTTGGTTCATCTCGAAGGCAACAAAATTGAGCTAGGAGGTTTATAGAACAATCGAGCAATTACCACGATTCATCACAAAGAAGGTTCTTGAAGCAAAGAGTTTGTTAAGCAAGCTATACATGGTCTTTGATGAAGACCTGGCCAAGGCAAGAATGGAAGATCAGGATATTTTTTCCCAAATAGAAAAAAATTTCATCCATTGCCACTCAGACTTCCAGCGAACTAAAGCCATCACAACTACTTTGAACCAGACTATGGATGGCATGTGGGAAAATTTCTCCCAGTAGAGTGAGATGGGTCTGTTGTCCCCGTTTCTTGAAGATGGTTTGATTGCCACAACTGAGTAGATTGTAGAAAAAATTGAAGAAAAGGAGCAAGACCCAATCGCTTTCCATAGTTTCAATCAGCCTCCTATCATAGCATACATTGAAGGTGTTATTCATCCTCTTGCGAGGCAAGGGCCGGTTTACCTTAGGTGTTGCCTTATAAAGAAATGCTCGACCTAGGTGGAGCACAGGAAAATTTGTGCAATATAACGAGATCATCTGAATATGACTGGCTGCCCCTATAGGCAACCCTTTCCAAGCTATAATTTTGTCGCTAATGGATGGCACTTTGGTCTACAAACCAGAGAAAATTTTGTGTTTCACGTTCCTCAAGTGAAATGCCCTTGATAATCTCCAGAAGCTGTGAATACAAAATTCACCATGCTGCCTTCGGGTTTTATTTTTGCTAAGTACCGAACCATGCCTTCAAATGAATATCATCGACCCCTTTTGATATCATTGCAGCCTCCACCACGTGTCTGCTCAACGCTCTCTGAGGGAATTCTCTCCTTTGTTCTTCTATCAGCCCTCGAAATGTTTCCAGATGTCTTCACCACAAGTTATTTTAATTGCTTCCCTTCACTTCCTCATCAATCCACACCCATGTTTCACATATCTCCAATTTGCGTAAAGATTTGGCAGACCCCACAAGCGGAATTTTTTGTAAACATTGTTGCTACGTGTCATCTCAGTGTAAGCATTCAACTAAGGAAAGGAAAAAATGACCATGGACAACGAAATAATGCCACACGTCTCTTCAATGCATGCTTCTTCAACACAAGGGATGAAGTGAATTATGGGCTGCAATACATTGCCATGTGTTCTAACTACCTATACGAGGAGGCGACACTTGTTTACACAGGACTTTGTTGGGACCACTGCCATGATTCACAGGGGATGCACCTAGATGGGAGGTGACCAAATGCTATGGCTAGAACCTTTTTTGTTACAATGGCTGAGGGTAATCATTGCTGCGACATCATTGCTCAAGATTTTGAATCTTTTTAGTTGTTGCTCGCTAGGCGGTGGGAATGTTGACTATATATACTACTCTTTATTTTTGAAGAGGGGTTCAAAGATTACATGTTACATGTTCTAAGTTTCACTAGTTTAAGAATTACAAGATTTTGGAGAGACACGAGGCCTTTTTATTGTTTAGATTATTGTAAGAACTCATAGACTGTGCCATTGTTCGGCCTCTCTATTCCCTTATGCTATTGATAAACTTTATATTGTGCCATTATTGTTGGAATGTTTTATTTGTTGCATTTCTATAATTTGAATACAAGTTTTCTAGTTTAGATCATGTCTTTTGACTCTTCTTTTCACTAAATGGGTGTGAAAATTATTTTGTCATTGAATGAGTTGTTCATGCCACAATCTTTAATTTCAGTTATTCTAGGACATGGTAAATTGCTGAGCGAGCCCTTAGATCATATCCAAAAGATAGGTTTATCATTCCTTTTATCTAAATTATGGCACATCGCCTTAGTTAGATTCTTTATTTTTATATTTTCTTCCTTTTCCCATTCCAAAGCCCCAATTACAGAAGAAGTCAACTTCTTTAAAAACTTGGAGGTCACTTAGTTTAGCACAATAAGTCCCCCATAAACTGAGTTTCCCACAAAGGGTTGTTACTTTGCCAATTTTTGGCATCAATAGGTGCAACAACATGTGTATCTTTATTTAGTTCTCCATTAGCTAAATATTTGATTAGGAATCCTATTGAAAGGTTGAAACCGTTGGTTTCTTGCTTATGTATTGTTGTCTCTTCAACCAACAACCTCTCTTGCTTTATCTAAAACATGCTTTCAATCTCCTAATTTTGTTCTATTTGAGCTATACTACCATGCCTACGAGGATCTTGACATTCAATAACCTTGTTATCCTCACTTATTTTCAAATAGATCAACACCTTGTCAATTTCATTTTCATGGCTTTGCTGATCACAACTTGTCAATTTTGTTATTTCACGTACATTCTCTTCATCATCACTAATAAATAAAGAAATTTCTTGAAATGAATCAATCAAATCTCGAGTTTGGATACCCCCTTTTCACTCTTCAAGTTGTTCCACACTTTCTCCTTCAAAATATGATTGTTTAACATATAGGTTTGAAACAAAAATCTCAAGGTCATCCCAAAACATGTTTTCTTCGTCCTCATTTTCATCTTCTTGTGAAGGGAGACTATTTGTTACATTGTTACAACCCTCTTGAGATATCAAAACATCAAATTTTTGAACCTCCTCTTGTTGTTCTATAGCTAGCATGGGTGTGATCTGAGATAGGATTTCTTTGTCATCCACAAACAATGGTAACTTATCAAATAGTTCAATCAAAACTTGAGAACTATCAACCATTCCATGATCTATAATTTGTTGTCTCTCAACTACAACTTCCCCTATCTCTTGCAACAATTCCAGCCTATCATTTTTGACCTCTTGGAATCAGCATATCTACATGTGTAACACCTATTTTTGTCTCCACAAACACTTCTTCCTCTTGATCAACAATCTAATTTTCTTGAGGAAACAAAACATCATTGGGCTCATCTATGGATGGGATGATAACAATTGGGTTAAGGAGCTAATTTTCTTGAGACTCTAGAGATTGTACAATCTTGGGAAAAGGTTTCTCTTCTGGTACCGTAGACTAAAACTGCTCAGGAATAGGCTCATCCCTGAGTATGAAGCACAGTGTATTGAACCTGGGAATGTCTTTTCCAAAAAATGGGTTTGGAAAATTAGCATCCGGGTTAGCTTCTTGCTCAACAAAAGAAGGCAACTCATTAAACCAAAACATAGATTCTTCCTTTTCACCACCCCTTCCTTGCTTTTTATCAGCTTGCTATGTACAACTAACCCTGCAAGAATCCTCACTTTGCCAATTCATTATTGCTACATAATGATGGCCATATTTAGGATGAGAACCCTATTGTTCTAGATCTTCTTGTGTTGCATCTCGCTGAACAAAAACATTAGGATTGTAAGGTTGAAAGGGTCTAGAATTGAAAGTTCTTCTTTGACCTTGAGAGTCATCTTGAAAAGGTGGCAAAATTGACTAATTAGGATGATATGGACCTTGGTAGGGCCTAGGGTCTTTACCAACTTGCTTCTTAATACTCCCTAAATCATTCCCAAAAATTTTTAGTATATTTCTAATCTCTTGAAGCTCTTGAGATTGAGCTAGAACAACAATTTCTTGAGTTGTAGCTTGATATCCTATTGCTGGAATGGGCATAACAATAACTAAAGGGGTTAATGGCATGGGAATAGGTGGCTGCACTTTAGGAAAAATTGGCATAGGAGGCCTTGGGTCTATTTTACTAGCTTGAATAAGGTAGTTTAATGCTATAATAGCAATATCATAAGCATTAGGAAGTGTAAATCCACCCATAGACTGAATCATCATAGAAATTTCACTATTT